>JASANE010010394.1:0-16319 GCA_030248225.1 Trileptium ribeirensis
GTCGAACCGGTATGTTGCCTCTTATTTTCTGAACAAACCCAAAATGGCGACCACAACGACGGGACAACGAAATTGGACAACAAAATAGCAGCTGCTGCAGCTCAAGATGAACTACGCCTTGTAACTACTTCAGACAACGACAACACTGGAGTTCAGCATTCGGGCGGCGAAAATGCGCCAGGAATTGCTTGTAAACGTTTGGGGCTGGAAGAGGTTAAACTATGGGTGTGTGATCAGCGAATGGTGAGAAATGTGGATACTCAGAATCAACAACGGCAACAACAAATGCTTCTTGATCCCTCGATATTTAGTAGTGACAGTGATAAGCCGGATGAATCCAACGTTCCAAGCTTGCGTGAACAAATCGATATGTACTGGGATCGCTTGCGGGGGTATGTAAAGCAGGCTGACGGCACTACAGGCAGTTTGGCTGCGTTCATGGTAGCCGATGACGTTGTTGAAACGGTTGACCTGCTCGTGCCGCCGCCCGCCGCTCAAAGTATCCTGCTCGAACAACAGGAAACGGTTCTGGATGTCAAGAATCAGCCCATTAATGGATATTGTAATTCTGCGGACGTATCAATCATTCCGTTTGCGGTGACACGTTTGCTGCCCAATCTACCTCGATCGAAAGTGGACCAAGAAGAACCTGAAATAATAGAACAACTACACAACAACAACTGCAGCAGTGAGAACGACCCGAGCAATGACGAATTTGTTGCTGTGTTTCATCCGAAAATTTTCGATTGCGCATATCATCGTCAGCATCATCATCTTTCGTGTAGACCAGGTAGCGCTCGTAAACACCCGCCTTCCTCATTGTCTCAAATGGTATTACGGGTAATTAGCGAAAAATTTGGGCTCAAAAATGTCGAAAATTCAAAGTACTACACGGCGAGACTATGGTGTTTTTGCGGTAATAATTATGGTGCTCGAGCGCTGCAAACTATTGAAACGACATCAACCAGCGGTGGTGGCAGCGTTGTCAGTTTTAATAGCGGCCCAGGGCGTTCCGCTGAAAAACATCATCCTCCTCCTCACATGTGCAATCTTTCATCAGTTGAGGGAAAAAATGAACCAATTGAAAACTCCGAAAATACACCAGGAAGGAACGATTGTTCGTCTGAGAACGATGAACACAAATGCCGCCAGGAACCATCTCGCTCTGATTGTAAATGTTTCACCTGTACTAAACTAGAAACTTTTAAATACACAAATAACTCGAAATACAACTGTAGCCATTGTTTTTTATTTGCTGGAAAACACAGTATAATTGAAAATTACGGGTTAAATGATAATAGTAATAATAATAATACTAACAATAATTGTGGTAACGATAATGGTAATTTTGGTTTTTGTGACAAAGAGTTTGCCGCGTGTAGCTGTCGACAATTAAGCATGTTTAGCAGCGACGGTATACGCTTAAAGCTGTCCGATATGACGTTTTGTTTGGCAATTTTGAGTGCAAAAACCCGCTATGTGGACGATCTAGCAAACCAGAAAAAGATGCATGACATGTTCCGGAGCGATGGTATTATCAGTGTGAACCACGGGTTTGGGTTGCTAAGCAACCCAGGATCAGGAACTAGTGCTCAATCATTATTATTTCCCAAAGCTGTCAGCCAAAATTGCGAGCCGGCTAAGCGGAGCGTCGACTCGGAATCTAATAATATTTTTTTCACAAAGCTTCGAACGCTTATGCTAGGTTTTGATGATGCAAATTATTGCTATTGTAATTATTCTGATTATCTTCGTTTATGTTGTCATCGCGTTGGGGCGGAATTTCTGGATCCCTGTCAAAACGGTACAATGACGCCATTACAACAACAACAAAAGAGTGCTGAGTATCAAAATTCGGCTGTAGATGAAGCCCATGTTCTGGATTTTCCAGTTCAATGGTCGCTGCATCAGTCTGCTGAGGCGGTTTGCCTTATCGTAGTTCTACCACCAATAAGTCATGCTTACTGTTGTACAGCCGGACATCAAGCGAAAAATGTTGACGGTAAATGTGTAATGCACGCAAGAAAGAAATGTGCTAAATGCGGAGTTTTAACTAACGGCTGTTGGTATCGCAGTTGGACTGCAAATGATGGAAGTTTGGCCGGTGTGGAGCTAAATTTTTGGCCGGTCGGCATGGAACAACTGGCATTGGCCCGGTTTTCACTTATTAATTCGAGTAAAACTGACAAGCGACGCATGATAAGCAGCGAGTGCGATAGTGTTGCAAAATATTCAGTTCCGGAAAGCGGATTTGTGCCGTGGATATCAGGCGAAACAAATTGTGTTGACAGCCAGCCGGACACAAACGGACATATACGGAGCAGGCCCATTGAAGTTTCCGCCACAGCCGCGAATGTGTGCATTGTGTTCCGGAAGAACCTTGGTGGTCGCTACTTGTGGAATGACTTGGATGTTAGCGTCGGTGGTGGAACGTCAACGAAGGCAAGTTAATGTTTGTTTTTTGGAATATTTTGATATATTTTTGTTCCATGCTTGTGTTAAGTCTCATAGTGTTTTTTGCATTATGTGGCAATTCATTACCAGCCATGTGGCGCAGTTGCTATCGACGCCCATGCCACAATCGTTAGTTCATCTGTTCAGATCCTCTCGCGTCGCATAATAGACCAAGGTTACGCCAAGCGGTCAAGCTCCGCTGCAGTACCATGTTTAAGAGTTTTGACATGAGCATGCCTGAGCACGCTATAGCAAGCGTTGAATTTCGAGTTGTACAAGTCTAATTTGTGGATACATGCACCGCAACTCACTTAATGGATTAATCAACTGCTACAAGCACATACCTTATGATGCAAGTTGTTTAGGATTGGTAAATCCAGCTGGCAGGATATCTTGTCTGGGTTTTACAAGATAATTTGTTTAGAAGAAAAAAGTATACTTTATTACAATCTGTATTTACTGCAATACAATACTGGGCTTGTTCGAGAACAAAAGTTTAGGCGGAGACGGCTTTTGGGGTCAGGCCTGCTTCCTACCTATTTTAGACAGTCTTTTTGATAAATGCTGCTCTTTGTGCAATTGCATTGTATTGTATAATATGATGTTCAATAGAATACACCATGCAACGGCTTGACGTAGCTTTACGGTTCAATGCACAATGTGTAGTGAAATCGAATCACACAAAAAAGTGAGTTCGAAATAATTGTCCGAAAAATTAGTGTGTCAGATGTAGAAGCCAGAGAGAATGATGGGGAAGCCCAGGGAACGGGTGGACATGTTTAGGTGATCAGCCATCTTGGGTATAAGACCTCCTCTGAGTCCTCGCAGCCCTTTCTGCCAAATATTGCCGGCAATAAACATGCACTATATATACAATCTTCCTCATTATACACTATGCTAAATTTATACATTCTTGTGCGTGGTGATTTAATGATCTTTAATTGATTTTACGACTATGTGCTCGCCGTTTCTGATTGTATTACGTGACAGTTTATGAATGTCTTGTGACATAATAGATATCAAAATTATGATATTTATCTAAATCATAGGTACGCGAGGTCCGTCAGTTTAGGGGGCGGGTATATAGTATCGGCGATGGGCAGGGTAGCGTAAGTCAGTGGTAGTAAATTTTTGAAATTTCTATATCCTCAATGTTTCTATTTTCTAACTAACTACTGTGTAGCCGCAGCCCCGAAAAACCCTCAAAAACCCCGAATGCCAAAAAAACCCCGAAAATCCCAAAACAGCCAAAAGGACAACGAAAAAATTTCGAACCGTTTTTTAACTTTTTTATTGCATGGTGCACCATGTTCTCGACTTCTACTGCCGAATCATAAATATAAGTATTATATACTGTTACAATTGATTTTTCGCATGTAATGCAACAAATTGCATGTTTTAGGCAGCAAAACCTCATTTCACTTATACATACCAGGCTGTGTGGTCGCAGCACGCAAAATTCTAGAAATGGCTTGCACCTCTCCCTGGGAAACACTTGTTTGCAAACCACTGCAGCCGCTGTACCAAAAAAATTAATATTGCTAACAGTGGAACGGCCACGACCCGGCGTGGAATTGGGCCTGAAGACCCTTGTCTCCGCAGTAAAAATTGCTCAGGACTACCTAGTTCTGCCGACTGGACTCAATTAGTTTTTTCGTTGGAATATTTCGTAAAATTTGTGTTTCGAACGATCAATCTACTAGGCCATGTGTTACAATTATATTCCTGTGATAGTTGGTCACATTTATTTAATTGCAACGGTGCTAATAAGTTATAATAGGTGCATTTTGATATTTGTTACCTCTGTTTACGCTGAACACAGAACTCCGATTTTTTGAAAGAACCCCGAAAATTGAACCACAGTCTCAGCGGCCACTCTGTAACTAACGCTAAGGAAAAAGTAACAAACCGAAGTAACTTAAGTAAGCAAATAAGCCGGAATGTAAGCTACTTTGTTTTAGCTAAAACATAAGTTAGAATTTTTGTGCGCGCCTTGGACGCACACGCGACGTCCGGGGCCTTAGGAGGGTAAGCATGGCGTGAGGGAGTGCTAACCTCTCTAACCTACCCCTATGCGCTCCTAACACGAACCACCCAAAATCAAGATTGTGATCATTAGAGAGAATATTGATCAAAAATGTAATCAAAGGGAACTAATTGAAGCATTTCGCTTATCTTTTGTTTTAAAGAAATATATTCTCAATCAATGTACCGAAATTCCTGCAATATTATTGTGATCGTGGAATGCCAACGTGTCGTCTTCATCGCTATAATATTTTAAACGGCGTCTCCACGCAAACGTTTTTGGAAAACTATGTCATTTGCGATTTCGATCCTTGCTGCTGTTGTCGCAGGGGCGTTGCCACGGGCTCGGGGCTCAGGGAAGGGTCGTGCCTCCAAATGCATGCGGCTTTCTATTTTGCAAAGGTTTTCAGCTTGCAGCCATCAGATTTGATCCATTGAGTCGACCCCCACAATGTGTGCAGGCCTTTCACGCCAAACTTTTTTTGGCGACGGGCCTGTGCCGCAGCTGTCCTAGCTTATTTTGAAGCGTGAAACTTGTGGCTGGGTGTCTGTCCGCTGGAATAGGAACGTAACCTGATAACGAGTTATCTCAATTTTTTTCTGGACAACACCGAGAAGTGTCCCACAGTTTGGTTGGGCAGTTGTGGTTTTGTGTCCCAGGATATGCATTTGCAGTGGGATACCGAAAATTTCTTAAATTACTGTTATTGTGTAAGCAAGAAGTATATATAATATATACAGTTTTGGCAGCCTGCCAATTATGGTCTATTTTTTAATCATTGTTAGATATATTTGCGAGTTATGCGTGAGTAGGTGCTGTAAATATTATATAAGATGTCAAAATAGTTGTATGCAAGTTCGTCAATGTATATAGATTTGATATTCAAAATTACAAGCAACATGCAATTGGCTCTCATGCAATGCTTGACAAACCCAAGGCTGCGCCAGTTAACGAACCCGGGTTGTGCGATTGATAGCGGCATGGGCAAGCCACTGAGCTCGAATAAGAGCTGTTGTTTAGTTCGTTATGGAATCTCGCTAAAAGAGAACGAATAACAACGCACGTGCAAACATACATCGTGAGAAAAACTCAGTTGCAACAGCCTTGAGCAACGTATATATATACGTTGGCGTCATTGGGCGGTAGTCGCCCTGTTGGGTTAACTTTCATGAGTAAGAGAGATATTTGTAGCCAAACATTGGTAAGAAAAACTATGTAAACACAAATATTTAATCATCATCTTGTCGTACGATTTTCGCCCGTTGCCAAATCGAGTCAAAGTGTGGTCTCAAATGCTACAATCGGGCATAAAATGAACTAGGTTGGGGTCCCCGGAGGAGGTCCGCACTAACTGTACCTCTTGTGAGAGTACTTACATTATAGCATCATCAATGTTAACAAATTGGACCACGTATGTAGGAGCTAACGGTGCCTGTTGTCATTGCCGTAGTTTCCGTCTAAAGCTCAGGGAAGAAGATACAAAAAGTTGGGGGCTGCGAAATTGGGATTCAGATTTCTTGCCGAGGGGTTTCGATGTTAGATTACCTAATTTTTGAGTCATGCATCATGTCGCGAACCCTTCACCCGTATCAATGCCGGTTGTCTCTCTCCATTTCGAAGGATTGCTACAAGCACCTAGACTGTGTAAAGCTACTAATAAGAACCATTTTGTCCAGTAGAGAACGTTCTTTGAAGTTTTAAGGCTAGCTACAAACGGCGGTCTACTAGATGGGCCACAATCGAAATCTGGTGAAATAGAAATCCTTAGTGTATCCATTATGGAAGTATTTTTAGCCAGTCGATTTTTTGAAATCCACAAATATTTGGTTTATTTCGGCTCTATAGTTAAGATGCGTGTTTGGAGCGCGCACCAATCAATCGATGGGGTAATATGATCACAGATTCTAAGTTTTAAAAAGACAAATTGCCAATTTGCTAATTTGTTTTGTAACAAGCAAAAAAGTGAATGTACTAAAATTGCCAATGCAATCAATGTGCGAGTAAGTGGAAGGTGTAATAAGGATTCTATTTATTTATTTATTTGTATTTTGTTGTATTTTATTTATTTGTAAATATCAGCACACTCCTGAATCTTGTTTGGCTCAGTTCGGAATCTGTTTGGGTGATTTTTTTCATACTTTCGACGCCAATTTAGCACACAATGTGAACCCACAAACGTACTGAAATTCTAAAATTGAAAAATTTCGCCTGTATCTGTTGTACATATACGGTTTTTTTTTAAATTTAGACTCATGGTTTGTAAACGGGAAAGTTCTATTAAAAGTGATGTTCTGTTAACCCGGCCTTTGGTTAACAAATTCTACGCCGGCGGTGGTATCTTTTTTTGGCTTCTCGGCGTTGGTTTTTATCACATCTGAGACAACGCAATCATTGAAGCAGTCCTAAGAGAAAGCAAGACGTGCAATTTGATACAAATTTAAGTGACAAAGAAAAATGCTTACGAAATTCTATCAGCCCTGTGGGAGTTTATGTCCGTGGCATAGCACGTAATCGAAATTTCCGCAGTGGGAAATAGCATTTGCTCAATTTACGTTGTGGACACAGCAATGCTTGGTCGCCCCGGTCAGGGACTTTGTCGGCCTGCCCCGGGCCTAAAACTACATGTAATGGCTAATCAAACGGTTAACGAAAACGATGTGCTGTATAAAGTCAATACAACTGCGGGAGCCATGATACTGAAACTTGCTATTTATTTCACAGCAAATAAACTTCGGCCAGCAGCGCTGTGATAGCGGCGGTTTACAGAAGTGTTATGTGCTAAATGCTTGGCTTTGTCCCTCAGTATTTGGGTTCGACAACTGAGTTATACGTATCATATGTTCAGGGTCCATCGGCTCGGCTGGCGAGGTGGTAGGCGATCACGACGGGAACGGCGGGGTCCCCAACTTTTTAAAACAACTGTTATGTTCCTCGTGCTTTTGGCGCGGGGAAACCTGTGAGGATGATCGTCAGGAAGGCTACATATCTATCGGGCCTCTTACTGACTGCAAGTGGCCAAACTTCTATCTGAATGAATCGGCGTTCTATGATGTATATATACATAGTTTTACGTTCAGTAATGAATAGTTGCTAAAGCTAATAGGTTCGTAGTTGGGAATTATGGTGTGGTGTCGCTGGGCTAATTACAGGGATGACCGGATGGACCAGGGTAGGCGGGTAAGCTAACTCGCTTTGCTGGAGCAATGTTATGGCATCCAGTGCACGGCGCACAGACGGTCAGTCGTCGGTATTGCAACATTTACTGCACACCCACCACAGACCACACGACTCGGTCAAACCAAGCCGCACCATGTATTGCAAAACATTGCATAATTGTCGTTGTAGCAGTTTTAATATATTTCTAATTTGTTGTTAATTTCGTCAACGAATCAATCAGGCAGGCGTTCTCGCTTTTCTCTCAGCTTCAGTTTGTGGGGCGTCTCCAGGAAATATCAGGTGAGTGAGGAACCCATTCATGGCCGGAGTTAACTCAACATAGCGTAATTCAACGATAGGATGTTGAAACAAAGTTTTGTTGCAGTTGTAATCGGGATGGGTGGGAACGGTCCCGTGGCGACGCCCGCGATCGAAACGCCAGACCGCTGGGTGTTCGGTTGTGGCGGAGCGCAGCTAATACGTCTATAGATCGGCTAGCTCTTTGTGAAGCATGTGTATAGCTGAAACGGTGTGTTGTGGTCAGCTGTAATATATTAATGATATTACATCTACTCATTGGCGCAAATCCAAAAAAAGTGGAGGGGGGACAGTTACTGGTAAAAACATATAATCTATAATCACGTGCGTTTATTACAGAGCACTAAAAATCTTATCTGTCAAAAAAGTGAGGGGACGATTATTAAGTGTCAAAAAGTGGAGGGGATTTGTCCTTCCCTATAATTGCGCCTATGCATGTACTTACGAATACATGCCTTCCGTCCACAACTAGTATCTATTGGCAATTGATTTTAAATACATACGCAAGGTACGATGTCCTAGGGGAGTTGCAGGGGGCCACGGGGTATTAGCCTGAACAGGGGTAAAGAGGACCAGGCTACTTGTCGGGTTCGGCGCCTTGGGGGTAACTATCTCTCTACCCTCTACCGGCCGGCATGAATTTAAGCTTCATGCATGTTCTACATTTGTATCATACATATTTATAGTAAGCACTCTAGTGAACTACGTAGTATATATATTGATACATGTAGATTGCTGTTTATAGATTGGGCTTAGCGTATATATGCGCATAATATATATAGCCGGTACGTAAATGACTTTTAAAGCTGACTAACTGTCTGAAGAACGAACTGCTTGGCGAGCTGACAGATGTATTTTTAGAAAGAAAGAACCGATTCGAGGTTTGGCACGGAGCCAAAAGTCGTTTTCAAGTGTTTAATGCTGGCAATTGAGTATTGTCGGCATGATATCTTTAAAGCTCGCGGTGGTGAATAATAACAAAGACGCGAGAGAGTAGGCAAGGCGAGCATAAGCGTGTGCAGGGTTAGTACAATTCGGACCGGCGGTGGGGGGGGAGGGCCCAAGTGGGGCCAAGTTCAGGATTTGTATTTGAAAGCTGGCTGGCAGAGGAAGTGGCAGAAAATTTGTATATTATTTCGAGCTATGATTCACGTCATAACCTCTTCGGGGGGGGTAGACCGGTGGTCCACGTCTTGAACAGGACGGAAAACAGTTTGAGGTATTGAAGAACTATGGGGAATGGCGGAGCCAACCGGGATTGAGAGTGTTGGGCCCGCTTTTCGACCGCAGAAAACACCGGCGAATACTAAAACCGGCATATACAGAAGGCGAATAAGTCTTGGTTGAGGTTTTTGTGACAATTTTAATTGTTCCAAAATTATATCCGGAGATTCGGCGCAGTGGGAAGATATGGCTAAGGGCAATCCGAGCCTTAGGGGATGGTTTCGGCTGCACTGTAATTACTGTATATACAGGGCACGTGTGATCGAATACCGATACGCGTGGGTTTTATCGAATACCGCCAAAGCTTACGTTTATAGTTGCTGCGAGAATATGAGCCGTGCAACCCGTTCGTGCCCAACTTTGCCAATTTGGATCAGGGCAAACATAATGCTACAAGTTGTATTGACTGAGTTTGTCGTATAATATCTGTTTGAACGTGCGTAGTTATTCCTCAAGTAACCGAGCAACTGCTCCTACGTAGCTTCGTAGTGTGCGTACGGCGCTTGTAATTGAACAAGCCGGGTTCGATCTGCGGCGCAAGGTTGAGATTGTTGAACATTGCAGGTTGCATAAAGTAATTAGATTTAATGGTTACAAATAGGCGGGTCAGGACAGTTCGGAGCGAAGACCAAATATTAGGTAAACTTAGCCTCATAGCGCGGCTCGTAACTCGACCTACTACCCATTGCGGTCTCTAATCGACACTGTATTTAAGAGAAAGGGAGCGATCAACGCAGCGTTCCATGTAAAGAAACGTATTCACGCAACTTTCATCTGCCGTTCTCCGAGAAATACGTAGTGCCCTTGGCAATAAATATATTGCCCTCACCTTCAAAATAATAATAATAAATAGTTTTAAAATTTCGTATGTTTTTTACCAGTACCAGCAATCAGCGTGCGTCAAATCATAAAGTGGTTGGAATTATTAAAAAAAATCCTATGAATTGTATGCCAAGTGTTTTTGCTATAATGGGCTGAAAGGAAACTTTTGTCTGAGAGAACTTCGATCAAGAAACCTGACACGCGTTGCTTCAAATAGCTATAAAGCGAGTTGATGGCGGCCTTTGGTCTTTGATGTAGCTTGGTTCCCACTAGGCTTGCACGCTGTAGACGTCTGGAGTTTGAATCCCTGATATCTGTTGTTAAAGATTACTCCATGGCAATTTTTGAAGCCAGACGTGAGTACCAAAGATAGTTCAAAACCTGAGAACAGTTCCATGTTTTCAGTGCCCGTGTGTGGAGTTCTGTACCCGAAAACTGGGCCGGCTTTCACGCCAATCGCCACCTCACATTTTTTGAATTTTTTGTAATTATGTACTTCGAGCAGATGAGTGTGTGACTTTTTTATCCGAGAAAAAACGCTCTTCCTGGTTCTGTGTTGCCTCACCCGACGATGCCTTTATGACAATGAAGCGCGAGTTCTTTTTGTTGTTTTGGTCGTTTCAAAAATCCATTTACAATAGACAAAGCACAAACAAATGCTTGTAAGCGCTAATAGCGAAGGATAATGTGAGTTGAAAATGGTCTAAATACCTATGTGGGCACTCACAGTTTGGGAACTTCCTCGAACCATATTTTTGAAGGGCCTCACCCAATATTTGGGAGACCCCTAGATAGTTGTTTAGGGGGCTTCTTACACCATAGTTTCGGGGACGATTGACATTCCGGCTCTGCGGGTGTTTGTGTGATGACAGTAATTTTGGTAATGTTTTTAGTTGTCATATCATGATCGGTTCCGGTGTCCCCTAGCTGTCTGGGGCACAATAATAAATACAATATGTGTGTATGAGGCCTTTACAATCTGGGTCCTATTTATGTTGTTGTTTAGTAATTTATCTATATTGTTAATTTAAACCGTAGATATTCTAGCAAAAAGACTATGACACTACCACATAAAGGGGATCTCGCGAACCATTTCAGCTTTACCCTTCTGATTCTGGGGCTTGATTATCCTCGCTCATGGCCGAACCATGGAGGGTAAGCTCGAAAATGGATCATGTCATGCCCTCCTATATGGTTATTTCGAAGCGTGTCATTTGTCTTCTCCTCAAGAAATGATCATCAACTCTTGATGCGACGTATAAGGATACTATCTGGTCCTGACATTTGTGGTTTAAAAGACTTGTTTGACTTTGTACAGTCGTCGTTTGTGAACTATGTATACAAATATAAATTTTAACTATATAATGGATATACAACACTGAAATTATAAGCGATAATTCATAAATAATATCCATAAGTATTTTTGATATATAGTGGGGTTTTTAGACGATATATATTACTTATATAAAAACAATTTATATATACAGTTGAAAACAAGACAGACTTTACCTATTTATTATACGTATATGTGTGTATAGTACAAAATAGATGGGGATTGTTTGATGGGACGCACTTAGTTGTGTTATAATCGTTTGTGTAAACATATTGTTGGACTAAAATGAAATCGGAAATGTAAACAGCAAAAGTAAAATTGTAATAATGGATTTGGCGATGAACGTAGTAGTGTTTTAACCGTTTGGACTGCCTTGGCTGAAAATTTCAGATGGAGAAAGGAGTGGGTAGCTCCCGCAGATTTAACAGATTTATATATGCGCTAGTTACAAGTATTCAGGCATTATAATGTGCAACTTCACATCATAAGCACATAGTTTACAGTTAGCGTCGTTGAAACAAAATAGATGGTTAATATATATCAGAAATAAAGTTGGACCAAAGACAGTGCCCTTGGGTAATGCCCGATTGTACTCTATAACCATCAGAATAGGTTAGTTAGGAATCGTTACTGTCACTCTAAATATTGGGTAACTAAGAAAGGCTTCGATCAAATTCAAAAGTGTGCCGTTGATAACAGTTGCATGTGTAGCATCTCACTACGCTAGCGTATAGAATGTAACTGAACACGCTGTAATCGGGGCCTGTGGTGTAGTGGTAGCGCACTAGTCTTGCAAGCTATAGGCCCGGGTTCGAATCCCGGCTGGTTCAATAAATGATCGCTAGTGAATCTTTTCACATGTAGTTTGCTAAGTAGTGACATGTGAATAGCAGTATCAAATGCCTTTGCAAAGTCAATGTATACCGTTGTCACATCCTATCGAGAGTCCAGTGCTTTAGAACAGCCGCGTATAGATTCAGGAAGCTGGGTACACGTTGATTTTTAGACACAAATCAGCGCTGGCTTGGTCTGATTATATTGTTGCAAACCAAATATGACTGCATCAAATTGTTAATAGCAATTTCCATTATTTTGCAACAGTTAGGAATGTAGAGATATTGTCACAGTTAAAAGTTTCAGGGACAATCCAAGCGGAATGATATCAGCTTACAACCATGGGATTGGTAAAGAACTGTTCTTGACGAATGATTGCTCGAAAATATGAGCAGATGGATTGCATAGTGATATCTAGATATTCTTAGAAAATATTGCGAATAGCTGTCGAGTGACTGACTATAATTTGGCTTCAAAAACGCCATATACTTATAATTAATCTCAGGAGAAAAGATAATCCAAGAAAGCTTGTCTATTGCTAGTTTAATATAGTTTTGTGCAGGTATATGCCCATCATCTGTAACGTAGGCTAAAGCAAAAGCACCTGCAAGAACATTGGAACTACCTTTTTTGGTTAAGTCCCCGTTCGGGGGTTTAAGGGCACTCGTCCCAGAGGCTTTACATTCAGTCTGTTTTTCACATAATGAAACAGGGCAGTTTGATTGCCGTATATTTCTGTCACGGTTGCAGTGATAAATAGCAGCAGACCAGTTCAATCTATGTTTCTTATATTCATCGTAGTTGTTTTTCTGATTTTCCATAGCTTAGTTTTTCATTTTGAGTAATTTTTTGCTAAAACTAGGGTAACGGTGACTGCACGTATTCGGATTTATTTCAATTTTTTTTTGGGTACAAATATAGAGCACACATCATTTTAAAATACAAGTGAGAACATTCCACTGCCATGAACGAAATATATACATAATTAAGTATAAAATCCGCGTTAAGAGACTATAGATGATAATTGAGGCAATCTCAGTTGGCATTTCTAAAGTCACAAGTTTTAACGGGCTCAGTGATTGTGGTAGTGATTTAACTGTCATGATATGGTAATATCAATTGGCACATGGTCTGAAAATGATTCGCTCCAGCGCTTGCGTCAGACACAGTTAATGGCGAAGTTGTCAGCACATGATCCAAACAGTTTTTCCTTGTCGGGAAGGAAAACATTTGATATAAACCGGGTTTTTGTGACACAGTCCATGAAGCAAACACAGTTGGGGTACCCTGAGCAACAGGAGTCGAACCTGCTTGATCTCAGGCAAGCTGCTATGGTCACTGAGCACCCAATTTCGCTGTTATCGTAGGTAATCGGTTAACTCAGCCATATATTCAGTATCGAAATTCGGACGCCTATAGACGCAGGCTATCCTGTGTTTGTCAGGTACAAAACGATATTTGTAATCATTTACTGGAATTTTAAGCACTCGTTGTGTGTGAATAATGCTACCCCACGTTGTCTGCCCAGTGTTTGAGGACAACATAGTTTCCGCAGTCATTTGAGGAAATCATTGCTTAACCAGGTTTCGCAAACGACAATAACATAAAATATATTTCACGATATTAAATATTTATAAATCACCGTATATTTAAATAGATATATATGTGCCGCGACTCATTTCAGGATGTGTGGTATCCTTGTGTCTAGGGCTTAAGAGGGTGATGTACACATGTAAGTTATTGTGTTCTGAGGGACCAAATGATTTTCACATTAAATATTGATCAAGCCTATGCGTTTGTTATTGTTTGTTTGGCATTACCTAAGCTAAGCCGAGGACAAATTTGAGAAATGTCTCGTTTTTGACGGACTACGGTTCCTGTGTATACAACTTTGTTAGACTCAACTGGTGTTGCCACCTTGGCTCTGATTTGGCGGTATACCTTTTGTAACTTAGTAAATATATGTAATTTTATTGTTTGGATTGTGGCGATTGTAATTGTAATTGTGTTGTAATAGCCCGTGGTTCGTGTTAACATGTTCTGTTGACGGAATAGGCTTTATCTTTATATAAGGGTTAAGGGTGGTAACCCTCTATGCCATAATTTTAAGGGAAAATACGGATAGGATGTGACAACGGTATACATTGACTTTGCAAAGGCATTTGATACTGCTATTCACATGTCACTACTTAGCAAACTACATGTGAAAAGATTCACTAGCGATCATTTATTGAACCAGCCGGGATTCGAACCCGGGCCTATAGCTTGCAAGACTAGTGCGCTACCACTACACCACAGGCCCCGATTACAGCGTGTTCAGTTACACTCTATACGCTAGCGTAGTGAGATGCTACACATGCAACTGTTATCAACGGCACACTTTTGAATTTGATCGAAGCCTTTCTTAGTTACCCAATATTTAGAGTGACAGTAACGATTCCTAACGAACCTATTCTGATGGTTATAGAGTACAATCGGGCATTACCCAAGGGCACTGTCTTTGGTCCAACTTTATTTCTGATATATATTAACCATCTATTTTGTTTTTCAACGACGCTAACTGTAAACTATGTGCTTATGATGTGAAGTTGCACATTATAATGCCTGAATACTTGTAACTAGCGCATATATAAATCTGTTAAATCTGCGGGAGCTACCCACTCCTTCCGCCATCTGAAATTTTCAGCCAAGGCAGTCCAAACGGTTAAAGCACTACTACGTTCATCGCCAAATCCATTATTACAATTTTACTTTTGCTGTTCCGATTTCATTTTAATCCAACAATATGTTTACACAAACGATTATAACACAACTAAGTGCGTCCCATCAAACAATCCCCATCTATTTTGTACTATACACACATATACGTATAATAAATAGGTAAAGTCTGTCTTGTTTTCAACTGTATATATAAATTGTTTTTATAGCAATACGTAACTGAACCAAGTAACATTAAAAAGGGGGGGGCAAAAGGGGGCAAAACGTATTGCTATTTCGTATTTGTACGTTGTAAATTTTCATTGATTAATTGCTGATTATATTGGTAAATGCTATCGTTGTTACAACTACGGGATTCCCAGTTTTTCGTATCTGGGTGGCCCGAAGTACGATTTAGGTCTGTGAAAAAGCCAATTTGATCAAGTTGCACATTCTAGCGACTTTGTGAACACTATTTTCAACAGGTAGCTGGATTCCGACTCCACCTAGTTGGACTAATTGTATTTCTGGATTCCCAAAACTTCTATCTTTTTCACTATCTGCTTCGCCCCGAAGCTGCCGCATAGGACTGTTAAAAACAAACTCGATCAAATCGGGAACTCCAACAAACTACGAACCCTTTTCCCAGTACCTAGCTAGTTTCCTATGCCCCCAAAATTGGTCTAGTCGTCTTTATGGGGGACCCAAAAATTCGATATTACTTATTTGGCCTCAACCAAAGTGCAATTTAAAGCAAAGCAAAAGCAAAATCTGATCAACTGGGTGCTTAAGTGGCCTTGTAAACACGATTTCTTAGTACTCTAGTGACCTTTCTCCACGGCTGTAATAATTAGGCGTATCTGGAACTTGCTGGGGGCCCTAAAATTTCGCCCTTTCTGTACTCGAGCGTGCTGTAAGTACGGTCTGAGATGAGTTAAAAAGAAAAACCTGATCAAGTTGGTATACTCTTATGGCTTTGCTAAAGCTGATTTCTAGCAACTAGATGACTTTCTTGATCCTAAAAAGTTAGAAAAAATACCTAAAATGGGAATCTGGACATATAAATCTCTGGCTTATTGTAATTCAACCTCCAAAAGCTTAATTAACCTGAATGGAATGCATTTTTCAAATTATAAGAAATACCTTTTGTTATTTCAAAAACTATGAAAGTATTAAAAAAAGAAATGTCTTAACCGCTCAATACCTGCAAAAACTGGGAATTTTTATTTAGTCGTGAAAGACAAAGTAAATTGTCTGCTTGCAGCCTTTACTTAAGTGCAGATGTTGAAGATGCTGACCAAGACTTACTTGTAAAGATGGACGTATAGAAACGAAATTTTATTATTAATACTGATAGAACTATGAAAAAGAAGTTGTGAAGCTGGAAACCAAAGAAAATACTTGGTAATGATTACCACTTAAAGCAATACGTAACTGAACGAAGATAAAGGGGAA
>JASANE010010396.1:0-41054 GCA_030248225.1 Trileptium ribeirensis
GGGGGGCGTAATTATGGATTGAAATGGTCAGACCGTAAAGACGAACAACCCGCTACCCATGTCGGAGTATATTAAATACAACGAACGGTCAGAGATTAATTTGAGATGTCCACTTTGCTTAGCAATCTTTCATGACTTGGCTTTTCAATACCTCAAGGCCAAGTTATCTAAACTCCCCCTTGAATTTTTTTGATTAAAACTTTCCGCTCTTTGACCTGACAACTGAAAAATTTTTTTTAGCTTTAAAATACTCGTATTGCAAAATACACATCTCTATTATCCTGTATATATCTGGCCATCTCAATGGATTTGTTTAGTAATAATAATTAATATGACATTGTAAAAATAAAAAAAAAAACTGCTTGAAATTCGTACACTTTTTATCTTTACGGCGGCCAGTTACGGAAAAATATAATTTCCAGGCATTCACGAAAAACGTTATCCCAAACTGGTTTCGGTATGAATTGATGTACCTACGACGTATCCTGCTATTTTCATTGGTTTTGATAAAATTAATCACAAACTTGAAACATCGTGAATCATAGTGCTGCAATCGTACCAATCTTGAATCATTCGCTTTGGTTGAAGTGTTGATTTATCATTGGAACAGCTTATAATTAGCAAAATGCGTCTTTATAAAACGATCGTGGTGTTATAAATAATTGTATTTAGAACAATGAAAATATTTTACCGTATTACACATAATGTAAGGATAGATTTATTTACTTCAAAATAAAACACTATACTTATTATGCAATAATATTAAATTCGCTAGTACAATACCCGCCAAAATGACTGTCGATCGCTCAAAAGTCGCTCAAAAGAAATTTGTTCGAAAAAATAGAATTGACTATGTACTATTAATTTAGATAGTTTCGAAATATCGAACGAGTCACCCGCTCGAAATGCTACTGTCATTTTAGCGAGTACTATATAAATACATCTATAATATTTAATATATAGTCCTCACTAGGTACTAGCTATTGGACTTAAATTAACAGCTGCAGTTACACTGCAGCAATATCTTGATTATAATATTCATAGGTTATATAGTTTTTTCTGTCATGCCTCAATGTACATACCTGTTTGAAAAACTTTGATTTAAAAAAATTTAACTCGACTGGCTATAAATAAGTTTGAGTACTTTTTAATAAAAATAGAAAAAAGTTTTATTTTCCCCTTCAAGTCACATAATCACAGGTAATAGATGGAAGCGCTCTATTAGAAACTAAGTGAATTCAGTAGTACGTATCGTGTTAAATTACAACAATGTTACACATAGTGTGACAGATTTACACGGTATGTACCAGGTAGTCGCCAGAAATGGGTGCTATTCGTTCGATGTTCGATCAATTCAAAACTTCGTTCGAAATGTGGTCGAATTTTTTCGAGACGTGCTCGAAATTATGGCTCGCTTTTTTTTTTAATTGTTCGACAGCTTGTCCAAGTGTTCGTTCGAAAGAGGACACTCATTTCTGGCGAGTAGTGTATGTATGTGTAAACGAGAAATATACGAAAAGTGAAAATTTGCAGAGTTTCAATTCGTTTTGTGTTAAAGCCGATTCAAAGCTCATTCAATAGTTTACAGGTATGTAGATGATCAAAATAGGTATCATTTATACATGAATCTAAATATGTCAACAGTCGACTAAGCTATGAGCTAGGGTTTTTTTTGAGCATTTTACTAGCATTTGCTCAACTTTTTAGAAATGCTCAAGGTTTCTTAGAAATGCTCAACCTTTTGCTCAATGTCAGTTAACCCTAAGAAATATATATCGTCTACTCTACTGTTCTTGTCACCACTTAAATTTTCTTGTTTATTCAATGCCCAAAGTTTCGGGCTTATATTTGAAAAAATTTGTTCTCAGCTCTATGTTTGTTTGAAAATTTGAACTAAATAACATTTTCAATAATTTTTCTTTTTACATAGCAAGGTAACATCAGTGCGATAGTAAACCGATAGTTGCTGAAACATTTAATAATTTATAGTATGACATACACTACATGCAATAATTATAATTGGTAACAAAGAAAGTAAACGTAAACAATTTATATATACACGTAAAGCTATATATTTTCGACCATTGTCTAGTCCAAAGGAAAACATACAACAATTGTCTGGTCGTAAAGGATAACATTCCAAGATTGTCTAGTCCAAAACGAAAACACTCAACAGAATTGTTTAGTCCGAAGCGAAAGCTTTAAACCATTGTCTAGTCCAAAAGGAAAACATTCAGACGATTGTCTAATCCAAAGAAAAACATACAACAATTGTCTGGTCCTGAAGGATAACATTCCAAGATTGTCTAGTCCAAAACGAAAACACTGGAACAAATTTTTTAGTGCGAAAAGTGAGAACTTTGAACCATTTGCTAGTCCAAAAGGAAAACATTCGACCATTGTTTAGTCCAAAGGAATAGCATGGTTCATTATTTTCACGTAAAACCGCATATTTTAAAATTAATGCTCTACCCAACATAATAAGGACTTCTTCAACATGGTAGGCGTTGAAGTTGTTTTCGATGGGTGCAACCACCCGCGTTTGTGTGGGCATCGTCGTAAGCATCTACTTCGTCCGACCAAGCATCACCTTCGTGGCATCAGACTTGTTCATAATGCCAAAATAAGTTGTAACAATTACAGTATGTAATTGTCATTTTACTTAAATTTTGCCTTTACCTGTTCACTTGTTTGCGTTTAGCTTCATAGAAAACATTATACTTTGTTTTAACGTTGATCGCGTGAATTGGTCTGTTTTTGATTCCGACAAACCACTTCATCTACGGGGACCGGACGTTATCGATGAGTACATTGGTGCAAGTCAGAGCGATGTGGCGTCTACTGCTAGTTCAACAACAGCTATCACGGGGACAGTTGGCTATGCTTGCCAGGAGGCAGCAAATGTGCCCGACGAACCGGAAGCTAAAGAAACAACAGCAGACCCAATACCGGGCTCGGGAACGTTAGCGTGCCTAGCTATGGATTTCGGTACGATATTCGTGCAATATTAGTAGTGATTGTAATGTTACAGTGAAACGCAATGTTGCCTACAGCTGATATTATTGTTTATACTGGTCAGATAGAAATTAGTCGATTATGGGGAAGAAGACACAAAACCACTTTTGCATCAGTAAAATCACAACACTGCCTAATAATTCGTTTCTATTTATAAGTCTTTTTGCAAATATAGGGCCATTCGGTTGAGAGTTTGGATTATTGTACGTTTTGGTAAAACAAGTTCCAATTAAAAAGTTTACAGCGTTGCGGTGGTCACCAATAGCTACATAAAGTTAAGTTCCGAAAACTTTGTGTAAAGCATTAACGACAGGACGTGTGTGTTATGCGATCATTTCTGCAGAGTTGGCAGCGATAACCTTTTCACCAACAGCAATCTCTTAAGGTGACCCCGCCAACCATGCTATTGTGCAATAGCTGATATTGAATCGCTCATCCTTGTTAGGGTAACCCTTTGTGAGCAAGACACTAACTGAACCAAGTACGTTCAAAGAACAAACCAAACAACGATTGCTCACAAAGGGTACCCTAACAAGGGTGAGCGATTCAATATCAGCTACTGCACAATAGCATGGTTGGCGGGGTCACCTTAAGATTACTGTCGTATTAAAAGGTTATCGCTGCCAACTCTGCAGAAATGATCGCATAACACACACGTCCTGTCGTTAATGCTTTACACAAAGTTTTCGGAACTTAACTTATGTAGCTATTGGTGACCACCGCAACGCTGTAAACTTTTTAATTGGAACTTGTTTTACCAAAACGTACAATAATCCAAACTCTCAACCGAATGGCCCTATATTTGCAAAAAGACTTATAAATAGAAACGAATTCTAGGCAGTGTTGTGATTTTACTGATGCAAAAGTGGTTGCATCTTCTTCCCCATAATCGACTATTTTCTATCTGACCAGTATAAACAATAATATCAGCTGTAGGCAACATTGCGTTTCACTGTAACATTACAATCACTACTAATATTGCACGAATATCGTACCGAAATCCATAGCTAGGCACGCTAACGTTCCCAAGCCGACAGGTATTGGGTCTATTGTTGTTTTCTTTAGCTCCGGTTCGTCGGGCACATTTGCTGCCTCCTGGCCAGCATCGCCGACTGTCCCGTCAATAACTGTTGTTGAATTAGCAGTAGACGCCACGTCGCTCTGACTTGCACCAATGTACTCATCGATAACGTACGAGCACCGTAGATGAAGTCGTTTGTCTTGATACGAATCAAAAACAGACCAAATTCCACGCGATCGATTCAGCTAAAACAAAGTATAATGTTTTATTATCAAAGCTAAACGCAAACAAGTGAACAGGTAAAGGCAAAATTTCAAGTAAAATGACAATTACATACTGTAATTGTTACAAGACTTTCTTGGCATTATGAACAAGTCTGATGCCACGAAGGTGATGCTTGGTCGGACGAAGTAGATGCTTACGACGATGCCCACACAAACGCGGGTGGTTGCAGCCATCGAAAACAACTTCAACGCCTACCATGTTGAAGAAGTCCGTATTATGTTGGGTAGAGCATTAACGCGAAAATATGCGGTTTTACGTGAAAATAATGACCCATGCTATTCCTTTGGACTAAACAATGGTCGAATGTTTTCCTTTTGGACTAGACAATGGTTCAAAGTTGTCGTTTCGGACTAAACAATTTGTTGAGTGTTTTCGTTTTGGACTAGACAATCTTGGAATGTTATCCCTTAGGACCAGACAATTGTTGTATGTTTTTCTTTGGACTAGACAATGGTCGAATGTTTTCCTTTTGGACTAACAATGGTTCAAAGTTGTCGTTTCGGACTAAACAATTTGTTGAGTGTTTTCGTTTTGGACTAGACAATCTTGGAATGTTATCCCTTAGGACCAGACAATTGTTGTATGTTTTCCTTTGGACTAGACAATGGTCGAAAATATATAGCTTTACGTGTATATATAAATTGTTTACGTTTATTTTATTTTGTCCAGAATTATAGATTATTGCATGTAGTGTATGTCATACTATAAATTATTAAATGTTTCAGCAACTATCGGTTTACTATCGCACTGATGTTACCTTGCTATGTAAAAAGAAAATTTTTGAAAATGTTATTTTAGTTTCAAACTTTCAAATAAAAATAGAGCTGAGAACAATTTTTTCAAATATAATCCCGAAACTTTGGGCATTGAATAAACAAGAAAATTTAAGTGGTGACAGAGAACAGTAGAGTAGACGATATATATTCTTAGGGTTAACTGACATTGAGCAAAAGGTTGAGCATTTCTAAGAAACCTTGAGCATTTCTAAGAAAAGTTGAGCAAATGCTCAGTAAAATGCTCAAAAAAAAACCCTAGCTCATAGCATATTCGACTGTTGACATATTTAGATTCATGTATAAATGATACCTATTTGAATCATCTACATACCTGTAAACTATTGAATGAGCTTTGAATCGGCTTTAACACAAAACGAATTGAAACTCTGCAAATTTTCACTTTTCGTATATTTCTCGTTTACACATACATACACTACTCGCCAGAAATGAGTGTCCTCTTTCGAACGAACACTTTTCGAATAGCTGTCGAACAAATTAAAAAAAAGCGAGCCATAATTTCGAGCACGTCTCGAAAAAATTCGACCACATTTCGAACGAAGTTTTGAATTGATCGAACATCGAACGAATAGCACCCATTTCTGGCGACTACTGTACATACTCGGTGTAAATCTGTCACACTATGTGTAACATTTTTGTAATTTAACACGATACGTACTACGAATTCAGCTTAGTTTCTAATAGAGCGCTTCCATCTATTACCTGTGATTATGTGACTTGAAAGGGAAAATAAAACTTTTTTCTATTTTTATTAAGTACTCAAACTTATTTATAGCCAGTCGAGCTTAAATTTTTTTTCAATCAAAGTTTTTCAAACAGGTATGTACATTGAGGCATGACAGAAAAAACTATATAACCTATGAATATTATAATCAAGATATTGCTGCAGTGTAACTGCAGCTGTTAATTTAAGTCCAATAGCTAGTACCTAGTGAGGACTATATATAAATATTATAGATGTATTTATATAGTACTCGCTAAAAATGACCGTAGCATTTCGAGCGGGTGACTCGTTCGATATTTCGAAACTATCTAAATTAATAGTACATAAATTCTATTTTTAGAACAAATTTATTTCGAGCGACTCTCGAGCGATCGACAGTCATTTTGGCGGGTACTGTACTACAAATTTAAATATTATTGCATAAATAAGTATAGTGTTTATTCTGAAGTAAATAAATCTATCCTTACATTATGTGTAATACGGTAAAAGCTATGTTTTTTCATCTTACTAAATAAATTATTATAACACCACAAACGCCATGATCGTTTTATAAAGACGCGTTTTGCTAATTGCTGTAAGCTGCAATCAATCTTCAAATCAACACTCAACCAAAGCGAAATATGATTTCAAGATCATCAGATTGCAGCACTATGATTAGCAATGTTGTCGTTTATGATATTAAATTTATCAAAACAATGAAATAGCAGGATACGTCGTAGGTACATCAATACATACCGAAACCAGTAGGATACGTCGTTCGTGAATGCCTGGAAATTATATTTTTCCGTAACTGGCCGCCGTAAAGATAAAAAGTGTACAATTTCAAACAGAACGCTTGCAAATGTATACAATGTCATCTAATTATTATTACTAAACAAATCCATTGAGATGGCGAAATATATTCATTATAATCGAGTGTGTATTTTGCAATAAGAATATGTCAAAGCTGAGTTTTTTTTTCACGAGTGAGCTCATAGGGCCAAAATTTTTAATCAAACCCAAGCTGAGCCCACATGACTTTGCCTTAAGATATTTAAAAGCCAAGTCATGAAAGATTCCCTAGCAAAGTGGACATCTCAAATTAATCTCTGACCATTCGTTGTATTTAATATACTCCCACATGGGTAGCGGGTTGTTCGTCTTTAGGGTCAGACCATTTCAATCCATAATTACGCCCCCCCCGCCATGGACTCAATAACACCCCCACCCCACGGCGCCGAAAGCGCATGAACAATTTTAGCAAAATATTTTTTCACGGATAGTTAAGAGTTTTTAAAGATCTTGACTGTACCCATGGCCTACGTCAAACCGGAACCACTGTGTCCCCTAAGTCGATGTGTCAAACCGGAACCACTAAGTCGATGTGTCTTGTGTACCTATTACATCTAATGTCTAAAAAGTGGAGCAGGTGCACGTATTTTCAAAAAATCGCTAAAAAACCTCTGAACAACCCAATATCGCAAATGGGGCATACCCTGAACGTTGGTTTTACAGTAAATGACACAATAATAGCATAAAATTATATTATTAAATAAAATAATTATGTTCTTTTTATATTTTAGTAAGCACCCAGCAGACGGCCAAGATGTAACATGACAATCAGAGATAATATCTTTCAGTTTTTTGACACATAAAAATGAAAATAAGGCTGCACAAAATGAACAGTTGTTTGCCCTCAATAATGATAAAATATCCACAAGTGGAAAAAGTTTTCACCAACCAGTTCGCTAAAACATACAAACAGTTCTCGTCATAATTTTGCGCTGTTCTTCCCATGTTCGCTCGAACAATTTCAAATTTGGCTCAGATTTGAGCATTTCCCTCGAGATCGGAAAGCAATCAGTTCAAGACTTGTTTGTTACATTTTTAGACAGAAATTTGTTCGATGTTCGCTACTTCGAAAGTTGAGACCAATTTCAAGCGACAACGCCGTAACTAAAAACGTTATACTTATGTACACCAAAAAGAACTCGGCTTAGCAACAATGTTCAAAATTTTGTTTCGCTTAGCTGCTGCAGTGACACGTCGCCATGTTTGGTCCCGGGTCCAAATCGAACAAAGGTAAAACCTTTTAATTCTGGTCATGCCAAAATCTATTGAACTAACAACAAAGGTAACTAATGTACAGTAGAACGGTCGGCCTTAAGCTAGAAAGATGTTGGGCATGAAAGCCACAAGTGTTATTCACTTTAGTAAACGTGTTAACTGTTTTGGTTATTCTTTGTATCTAAAGCGTAAGCATGCTTATCGTTTACAATTATTCTCAAAACGATTATAACTGTTATGATTACTACGAAGAACAAAACACTCGCAAACTTATGACGACGAAAAAATAACTAAAATATATAAAAAATCGTAAATTAATACACCAAGCCTATGTAGCCTGGCCAAGGCAAACGAACCTTAACTATGTAGCCTGGCCAAGGCAAACCAACCTTAATTATCAACGCCACACACTTTCGCACCGGCCGATAAATATCAGGCCATGGAACAAACTGGCGCTTCACGTTCACACTGTCGGAAGTTTCAGCGTTGGAGGCTAATTCTTTGCCCAACAGCTTCTCTCGATCATTAAGCTCAAACAGCGGAAATCTTGCAATCACTCCGAGCAAATGAACGAGGAACGACGTGAGCGCCCGGCATTGTTCAGCGCGAGCGCGCTCGTTTTTGGCTAGGTGCGACTGCTGACAAACGGTCGCTTCGTCGACAAACGGTTCACAAAACGAAAGAACCGACGTTAGACGACTGTCGAGACGAGTGACCTAAAATATAGTGTAAATTTTGTAGTCCGAGCAAATGAACGAGGAACGATGTGAGCACCCGACATTGTTCAGCGCGAGCGGGCTCGTTTTTGGCTAGGTGCGACTGCTGACAAACGGTCGCTTCGTCGACAAACGATTCACAAAACGAAAGAACCGATGTTACACCTTGCCCGAATGAAACACAAGGCGATGTGAATTACGAATTCACAGTAACGTGTACAGTAAGACTGTGCAGCAGTACACCGGTCCAAAATATATTTTTAATTATCGAACAAATATATTTCGAACACATGTATCAAAAACCAACAACTAACGAACAAGACTTGAACACGCTTTTCCTATTAATCAGTGAAAAACGTAGCTAAGAAAATATCTCAAGTATAATGCGTCAATCAGTATTTTTTTAATTTCCTAAACAGACGGTACTTATTTCTGGCGCCTCCAAAATTGATACCAGAAGCATGGCAGCACGATGTTCTTACGTTGACTTGCCTAAAATATTAATGATTTATTACTCTTTGCGGTGCCCAAATTTTTGGCAATTAATACATGTCTGAAGAAAATGTTTATTTTAAAAGACGAAGCTGATTTTAAGGCTTCAAAGCTCCAACAGAAATAAAATAGACAGAATAGCTGGACAATAACGCGGAACAATCAATATTAAGACAAAATGGCTCGGTTTAAATATCACTTTTATGCGAAACACACCAAAACTCGGCGATATTTTTGTAGTATCAAAGAACGAACACAGCGCTCGTCTCGACGAGAAAATATCGGTAAACAACATTTGTATACATAGTTCCAGAAGCAAGTGATAAATAGCACAACTCAATAACGCGTGTAGTTAGAAAGAAAGGATTGACTACCGCTCAAGCATTCTATGTTAATGATCATAATTTTGGGGGTTTTTACAGAAAAGGCATACCCTATCCCTTCGCGCCGAAACCACACATTTTGGTACCCACCCCGAAATTTTTACCCACGTGTGTTCCGGACAAGAATTTTTCAACTCAGATGTTTTTGTTATTTGATTTGGATATATGTCGTGGCTTGTAGTTCGTAGGTGTCCACTATGCTGTCATATAATTATGTATTTTGTCCTGTACACAGCATTACTAAGCATGTAATATGCAATGTATATGAAATATATAATGCGATTGCACCAGGTGAAGTATTTTTCGGTGTTAAACCCGACTACAAGGCTCGGCCGATCTCCGAGGCAGGGGGTCGGCGAGACCCCCGAGAGGCCTCTTTAGAATTTTGGAACCAAACGAAAGCCCAGCCCCATGTGGAAATACAACAATATGCAAATGAGCAATCATATAGTCACGACATGTTACTCAAAAGTCAATTCAGAAACATTAATCAAAAAATTATCTGGTTTTTAACTACAATTAAAGAGCACATAGTTAAGTAAAAATCCTAATATTTTGCCAATTAAATAATACAGTGACAGTAGTTATACACCGACCGATGAAAAGAACTCAACAAACAAACTTTACTTCCGGACAGTAGTCAAGGCACAAAAAATCCTGAGGCTCGAATTCGAAACCGGTGGGTCGAGGCAGATTTCCGATGTAAGCAGCGATATTGTTGAGCGCCCAAAGTAAATTTTCACCTAAACAATTGTTTAAATTTTCACCTAAACAATTGTTTAAATTTTCAACTAAGTAAAACAATTATTAAAATTTTAAATCTTGAGGTCAATGCACAGAAAATCCTGAAGCTCGACTTTGAAACCGGTGGGTCGAGGCAGATATCCGATGTAAGCAGTGATATTGTTGAGCGGCCAGAGTAAATTTTCACCTAAACAATTATTTAAATTTGCACCTACGTAAGACAATTATTTAAATTTTAAATCTTGAAGTCAAGACACTGAAAATCCTGAGACTCGACTTCGAAACCAGTAGGTCGAGGCAGATTTCCGATGTTAGCAGCGATATTGTTGAGCGCCCAAAGTAAGTTTTCACCTAAAACATATTATTTAAATTTCAAGGTCAATAGCTTAAAAACATAATGAAGATTCCAGATTCGGCTTTAGACTTCAGTTTAACAGTTACAGTACCTATAATTTTGTACAAATTTCCTGACATTGTTAAGCGACCACAGTAATTCGTTCGGCGACCACGCAAATAACTTTCATCAATTTGAACTTCCTCACGAGATCCACGCAAAGGCGCCGAATTTAGCAGGTTTAAGGCGCATCCGTTTCTGCATTTTAATAAACCACTGGTTAACCATTGCACTAGAACTGATGATTCCTTTAGAGAGTTGTAGTGTAGTGTTGTGGCTAAGACTTTTGCAAAAAACAGTTGTAAATATTGGCTAGGACTTTGTCGGATTTTGAACTTTGAGTTAAGTACGAACAATGAGGGTAGAAGGAATTGATTGACGATTAGATCCGACCCATTACAAGCACTTTGATAACGATTGAAACGGTCGCATCTGACATTTGGCCTTTGTCGAATAAATACGTCACGAGTCCGTCCATGACAACCACGATTTCGAAGAGCACACCGGTTGGGATGTCTTTGAGTCACCTCGAAATTAGCAGCTGTGGTGAGCAGACCACATTGCCGCATAAAATATTGCCAGCAACACGGTCGTCAGAACAAATTAAACTGAATTCCAATGACGTTCGGGACTTGATTCACAAGCGCAAAAATGATTGCACGCTATGTGTTTGTATAAAAAATTTTAGCGCAAAATATTATTGACCAACATATGCCTTTGGTATCAGTTATTACCCAATTAGCGAGCTAGATTAGGCAATCAACGATCTTAACCCTGAAGATGGGGTCAGAGCGTTCGCCTTGAACCAAAGGGCACATCCTCTCATCACTTTTGCTGTCGAATAAAGAAATTTGATGAAATTCGTCCAAGCGAAAATAAGGTATAAATGACCGAAACAGATAAAAAAAGAAATGTTCACGATTTTCACTTAGCGCGCTCACTGAAAAACTGCTCGCTCCGTTACAATAATTTTAAGACACATATTTAAAATAAGCTAAAAGAAGCGGAACAGCTTAACTTTTGATCAGTAAATTTTTGCATGCAAAGTTTAAATATTATGCATTGTTACCACTGTTGAGATTTCATACTGTAAAAAAATAAATCTCGGGATTACTGATTTCTTCCATACTGAATAGGTGAAGGATGCAAAAAACCACGAGTTTTCAATTTTTCCCCAGGAATTAATAGTTTACGTAATGAAATTTCCAAAACATTCACAAAATGTTACTACCGTTTCCCTAGGCCTGTCATGATTAACTTACTATGTGTACAACTCTGATAGTTTCAAAATAATAACCTGAAATAATTTTAAACCCTGAATTTCCTACACTGATCAGGCAGCCAACAATTGCAGTTTTTACCTCGCTTAGTAGGCAATTTGAGCAGCGTCGACTTAAGATGTACGAGTACTGTATCGAAGAGCTCGTCACAACGACTGTGCCCTGACTTTATTGATTCTAACAGCTCCATTAAGCCAAGAAGTGCCTAAAACAGTAATATTTCATGGATACGTAAAGAAAGCGATATTAGAAACAATTATATATAATTTATGTTCTTCGCTTGAAAACCTCCAAAAGTAGTACTAGTAACTCGCAAGCGAGGATGAAACGGAGCGAGCGTGGCTTCATTTATAAATACTGAGATTAGTAATTTGCCCTGACGGGTGAAATTAGTATTGTATTGCAAATATAACTACATTTCTAATCAAAAAACCAAACATTTCTAATCGAAACCATTAGCTTTATATCGATTTAACTACCAAAAAATCTAGATTTCAGGTTCAGTCGCAATGAAAAACCCGAGCTGCTCCTCGCCTAAACCTCAACAGATCTAATAACTCCCAAGCGAGTTTAAAACGGAGTGAGCGTGGTTTCGTCAAGTGGTATTTTTGTGAAATCACCCTTGTAACAGGCTTTACGTTGAATATGTACTGTGTACATTTAAACTTCTGTACCCGTAAACCCATTGAAAACCCAAAAACCTCACCGACCCTAAACCCATCGAAAACAACTGAAAACACAACGAATCAAACCAAACCACACCAACTGAAAACCAAACCATCGTATCCAGCGTACCGAAAAACCTATACGTAGAACATTTACCATAACCTTTACGCAATACATAACCAAGATACTGAAGACAAAGCACATTCTGGCTATCGGGCTCATTGATCCATTGAAAACATCTGAAAAGGTATGACATATTCGTGCTGGACTCTAGCTAACCAAGCCTTCGTATTCAGCGTACCTAAAACCATATGTATATATATCAGTCTTTATCCCCTGCAAGCAACAAATATTGGAAAAAAAATTCGCGCCATAATCTGGCCCACAATGGCCCTGAGAGTAGCCCACAAAAAAGTCGACATTAGCAAAGCCGCAGATTCCGATGAGCTGGTTCTGAACAGTGGTTTGGTTTTTCGATGCAAAGCTTGTGTCGTGAGATATAAGCGGCGAAAAACTGATATACGTATCGCCAAATTTGGCAAAGAATCCTTAAAAACCTGTTTTTCACCGTTTTGGCCACGAAGATGGGGTCGGAGCTGTTCGCGTAATTCGCTGTAAAGGGCACATCCTCATTACTTTTTCTGCAGAACAAAAAATCTTAGAAACCCATTAATTCGACGATGAGCTATGAAACAGACAAAAAAGAATTCTCACGATTTTGCCCCTGGCGCCCTTGGTGGAAGCTCCGCAAGCTTTGCTAACTCCGTTTCACAATGTAATCTCTCCTGCATGTAGACTGCTAAAATATCCATGATAAACTACTAAGTATTTCCGCGATCCACAAGAGTTTCTTTCTTTTAACTTGATGATAGATTATCAACTGAAATTAGTTTGAAAACTCTTAAACATCAATATAGTGCTAATTTCAATTACTCTCTCCCAAGAAATGTAAAAATATTACATCTACAACTGGGCTCTCCAAGTTGGGGGGGCGGGGGGACCTGGAATTTTTCGGTTCCCCCTGGTTCAGAACAGGTGCCCCTGGTGCATGGCCCTTGGCAAAATTTTGGGCTCTCTCCGGTTCGCCGCCTCTTCGAAAATTTTTTTGTTTCCAATCGGTCCAAAGTATATAAAATTTGAAAAAACTTGTACTAAAATTCCGTTCTGAAGCCAAAAATTTCGCAAATTTTGACAAAATTTGCTTCAAAATAGCTTTTTCTCTCCATCAAAATCATTTTGGCACTGTTTCTGACATGATTATTAACAGTTTTTCTCTTGGAAAAATGCCCCCTGGCAAAATCGGGCGCTGCCGGTTAGGAACAAGTATGGCGCCTTTGTTCATGCCCCCTAGCAAAAATTTACCGGGCAAATGGAGAGCCCGGTTTAAAATTGTACGCCAAAAAAAGTGAAACTTTTACCTCTTTCGGCTTCGCAACATTCAGCACGTATACGAACATCGATTCCAAAATTTCAAACCATTGTCGGCCATCATCGCTGCTGTGTCCATGATCCGCTTCGACGACGTCGGTATTTTTCATATGGCGTCCAATTAGAAGTATTAGATCCAACGCACACCAGGTGACAAACTGTTGATTCGAGACGTTGACAGCGTCTACAAAAACAAGCGCTAAAAAATTGAGCCATATGAATAAATTCAATCAAAAATAAAAAATAAATAAAATGCATAGAAACTGTACACGATATACGTAATGAATCACAGCAAAGTATCGAGCTCCAAGCCAATTTCGAAAGTCCAAAAAATATAAAATCGAAAATATTTGGCCAAAACAAAAACAAAGCTAACAGCATTTTGGGTTTGCTGGATAGTTGGTTCCTCGGCACTGCATCACTATTCACAACCCATAAAAAACATCATGAAACCAAAAAGATTTCTAGGTACCGTTTGCGGAAGCGAAGAAAAATGTTTATCCGATAAAATAATATTTCTAAGCCGTTTGGAGTACAAGGGCTGACAGCAAGTAGTAAAATAGTTGTTTACGCCTAATATCATTTTACAATCACACATTAAATCAAATAACTCTTATTGGAGTATGACGAGTTAGTCAATAATTTAAACCATTTTAGATTTTGAGCTCGTTCTACAAGATCCTAACACATCGAGTCCTTATTTTCAAGCCAATCCTGATACCGTCTTGTATACTCGACGCGGAGGGCATTTAGCGAACAAGAGTTTTCGTAACTTACACTTCGGTTCAAACAACATATCCAGCGCCACATCGACATCACCGGCGCTAATAGATGCCTCCAGCTCGGCTAGGAAAACATCAACCGCAGCATAATCGTCAGTATTGCCACCAACTAAACTATCCCGTTTCGGTTGTATGCTTGAGCTGGACTCCGTTTGGGTGCCTCCGCTGCCAACAAAATGGCTACAACCGGCCACTTTCGACAACATGTTATCCTTCGATTCTCCGCGTTCATTCAGAGCGCGCACATGATCGTCGCAGTTGACTCTACGATCCGATGTAACATGAGCCATTATTACAGTTGGAATTTCTCAAAAGTCAATACTATAAACCGGCTCGTACACATTAATATTATAATACGAGGCACTAAACAAGTCAGGTACAAACTTTGCAGAGAGCGCATGTCAGAAACAGTGTAAAACCTCCCATCGATGTACCAAAAGAAATGACCCATGCTCGCTCAATCTTCGCTTACAACTGCCCGAAATGATGTCACAAGGCTGTTGTGCACCCATGGTCATTTGGCGCGCAATGCATTGAAATATATACTCAATAAGTAGACAATGCTACAAATATAACACAGTCAACCTCAAAATATATAACGCTACCAAGAGTGCATAATTCTATTCGAACGTCACTAATATATCAGATAATTTTTCGAGTCCGCATCAAAGCATGCTTTTACCGGATATGTTTGGAGCCGCGTTATTTTCACCGTTTGTCAAACTGTGGATTGCTAGGACAAATTATGTTGCATGGACTCGCAGCGGTTATATGAGAATAAGCTGGAATTCGACCAGAGAAGTTCGCTTACTAATAAAAAAATAGCGCATTCGACAATAGTGGCACATCTGAATACCACATTTTTAAAGCAAACCACTGCTACATCCCATTTCCGTAGGCGTTAGGGGACACGTTGCTACGGGCTCTACAGATATAAGCGAAAGCAAAACCAGCTTTTCGACGCTGGTTTCAATAAACTTTTTATACATTGTAATATAGAAACTGTAGTTTAAAGAACACCGTGGCTGTTTGCGCAACTGTGTATAGTGGATGAATGGAACATAAAATCCTTTAGTATAGTGCAATATATACATTTGAAAAAATGTACATTGCGATGCAATCTGCTAGCCGAGGTTGGTGAGGAGCGTGAGTGTGCACGCATGTTATTAGCTTGCTTTGCAAAGGGTCTTTAGGAAATGCCCAGCAGCACCAAACAAGATAGTGGCAACTTCCGATAAAACTGCACCGTTCTGCAGGAGTCGAATATCAGCCGGAAAATTCAGTGACTGGCCGGTGTTTGGCGCGCAATGCATTGAAATATATACTCAATAAGTAGACAATGCTACAAATATAACACAGTCAACCTCAAAATATATAACGCTACCAAGAGTGCATAATTCTATTCGAACGTCACTAATATATCAGATAATTTTTCGAGTCCGCATCAAAGCATGCTTTTACCGGATATGTTTGGAGCCGCGTTATTTTCACCGTTTGTCAAACTGTGGATTGCTAGGACAAATTATGTTGCATGGACTCGCAGCGGTTATATGAGAATAAGCTGGAATTCGACCAGAGAAGTCCGCTTACTAATAAAAAAATAGCGCATTCGACAATAGTGGCACATCTGAATACCACATTTTTAAAGCAAACCACTGCTACATCCCATTTCCGTAGGCGTTAGGGGACACGTTGCTACGGGCTCTACAGATATAAGCGAAAGCAAAACCAGCTTTTCGACGCTGGTTTCAATAAACTTTTTATACATTGTAATATAGAAACTGTAGTTTAAAGAACACCGTGGCTGTTTGCGCAACTGTGTATAGTGGATGAATGGAACATAAAATCCTTTAGTATAGTGCAATATATACATTTGAAAAAATGTACATTGCGATGCAATCTGCTAGCCGAGGTTGGTGAGGAGCGTGAGTGTGCACGCATGTTATTAGCTTGCTTTGCAAAGGGTCTTTAGGAAATGCCCAGCAGCACCAAACAAGATAGTGGCAACTTCCGATAAAACTGCACCGTTCTGCAGGAGTCGAATATCAGCCGGAAAATTCAGTGACTGGCCGGTGTTCAACAATATTACATCCAAATTTGAATTGAATTGTCCCAGACATGCTGGCCTTGTGCGCGCCTAGTCATAATTTCTTGTTGGAATTTATAGGAAAATCCATATGCAAAATGAATCATTTAAATCAACCGGCATGCGGTGTCTGCCGCAAAAAGCTGAGATTTATTCGCTCACTCATAACAGTCGCTGCAAAAGTAACCCCAAAAAGCGTAAACAAAATGCAAACCACGCCGTTCTCGATATTCTAAGTATAAGCCTTTATTTGAGACATACATTAACCATAAAGAACACCCAGTTCTAAGCTGTTCTTTTTTCTAACGTTATAACGTAACGCCCTTCTGGGTTTATTTGGCCACAGTGGCTATATCACGACTGTGCAAACCTAAGTGACTCTAATACTCATAGTAAGCCAAAACGCTTATTGTCATAACAAGCTTTACTACGCATTAACATAAAGCTAAATTTTAATTTAGTTGCAATAAAATTGTACAAAGACGTATATAGATATAACAGGCGGAAACTTGAAACGAGAAATTATTGCCAAGACAGTGCTTCAGTATAATGTTAATAGTTTTAGCCAACTAAATTCAAGGCTGTCGAGAACATATCATTAATGCGAATTTCTATTACAGCTTTCCCCATAAGTATTCCTAGTAATGGTATAGATTACCATAAATGTACCGCAGCTGTATTGACATAGGGCCTTTGGAACTCCCATCAATAAATAAGATATTAAAATAAAGCACAGTCCAAATCAAAATCCGTAAACATATAAATGCTTTGGGTCCTCATTAAATTTCACCCTGACGCAGAATGGCATTGACTGCAATTCGTTGACAGAACACGGGCGGTGTCTCCAACACCATATATTACGAAAGCTAATATTTTTACTTATCGACCAAGATGTCTGGTTTTTTGGTCCATTACACCAAAAAATTACCTTCCACGATACAGCCTTTGCGTCAAACTTAAATGTACTTTTAACGCATACAGCGTAGACTAGACAATTTCGCTCTGTCTCTAATCACAACCCTTTACTAGATACCGTTTCTTACATTTTATTCCGTAGGAAATTTGCAATTAATATTCGTTTATATATACTTATAGGAGAAAATAAAAGGAGCTACAATGTATAGTTCAGATCAATGGGCAGAGGCACTGATCAGGATAGCGTTAGGCAACCAGTGCCTGTCACCCAAATTATGACGATGTTTCAGTCAGAATACTTCAAATAAAGCAAACTGTACCACTGCTCCGCACAGTTTCAGTAAATACAGTTCATTACCAAGAACGCTGTTTTTGGCTGCGTTCAAATATGTTGTTTCACTCCAATTTGGACTGATTTACAAAATCGGTCGTAAGGAACTTGATCACAACTGTGAATATAATGTTTAGACCACAGATGACGCAAAATGTAATTTTTAAACCGGAATTCTGGTTATCGTATGGTGTTTGCCTTTTGCCGGAGCAGTAACTCGAAACAAAATATTCGTCGAACCGGAATTCCGGTTACTCCCTGAATGACACGTATCTATGTACAATCAATTCATTATAATAAAGTGACATAATTCTAGAATCACAGAACACCCCTGAATGATAATTAACTAACATGTTACCTAGATAACATACAAAATACGTATACAAGTTACAAGAAGCATACATAATATGCAACCAAATAGTAACGTTCACAAGAACATAAAACAGGTACTTTACCGTATTATACAGTGGCAAATTTAATATCGTGATGTAAGTCAAATATTACTAAACTCTATTATATATACATAATCACATTTGGGAATACGTCACACCTCCCAGACTACCAACTCGCAAGCGAGGCTGAAACGGAGCGAGCGTGGTTTCATTTTTAAATTATCATAATCACTTATAAAAGGTTTTGTTTGATGTATATACCAGCATAAAACCCCTTGAACCGTGAATCCATTGAAAATCCTAAAATGTCGTCGATCCTACGCTCATCTAAAACAACTGACAACGCATCAAGTATTTGCGTTGGGCTCTAGATAACCAAAAACCATCGTATTCAGCCTACCGGAAAATCTATATAGACAACTATTGTGGATGACCTGTACGCAATACGTAACCAAATAACTGAAGACAGATTATATCCTCGAAATAGTGTTCATTGATCCTGAACACATTGAAAACCTATGAAATATGCATGATGGACTCTAGATAATCAAATCATTTTATTCAGCATACCGAAAACCCTGTAATATAAACTATTTTTGATGCCATGTACCAAACTACTGAAGACATACTATTTTCTGGAAATTAGGTTCATTGGCCCTAAACTCAATGAAAATGTCTGACAAGGCATAAGATATTCGTACTAGACTCTACATAACCAAACCATTGTATTCAGCATACCGGAAAACCTATGTAGACAATTCTTGATGACCTGCACGCAATACATAACCAAACAAATGGAAATCGACATTTCGAAAATCGGGATCGGTGACCGAAAAACACTGGCAACGCCATGAAAAGCTATAATACAGTCAAGTAAGGCTCTAGATAGCAAAATCATTATATCCAGCGTGCTTGATAACCTAATTGGCACTCCTTCCAAGGTAATTCATTATACGTTTACAGTACTTGAGATAATTCAACGGCTGCCAATTTTAACGTTTCAAAATATAATCGTTTTGCGTTGACTCTTGCTCCCAACACTGTTTATTATCAAAATGATTCATTTTATAATGTGCTAATGAGTAAATGGATAACACTGTTCCTAATAAATAAACAGTTAAGACTAAGCGTAGGAGAAGGTAAACGAAAGTTTTCCAACCTTATTATAGTCAAATCATGGTCATCGTTGTTCGTTAAAATCAAGATCTTTGCGAATGTCTAGCGGCGGTATCCAGTGAATGTCGAAAGACAATAATGCGCCGTTCAAGCAGCGCGACCAGCCAAACACTACACAAAACTGAATAAAATTCAAACATAATGCCAGCCATCATGTCCGCAACGAAGCCAACATCTAACACAAGACCTGGGTGGAAGCAACGCTAACAGTCGTACTCGGCATGCCGTGTGTGTCACAGATTACTCGGTGCCGCATAGGACTAATTCCATCGATCGCATAAAATAACATCCGGATTTCTCTGTTTATTACAAGCTGCTTGATGCTTTCAGTAGGCGAATATTGTACTCTAAAGCGCTTCCAAATCCACATGTCTAATGTCCGGGTGTTTCGACTTGACGTTACGCTCAATGCGATCGATTTCCTCGCCCAACTGGTTGATAATTCCCTCGCCGTGTTTGACCATAAAGCTTTCAACTTGTTCGGTTGTTTCAAAGTGTTGCATCTCGGCGAGAAGCATGTGAAGGTTCTAAAAATAATACAACCAATAGCCCAAAACTAAAATATCTATTGGGGATTTTTGACTATATAAATATGAACAACAAATCATAAATAAATTTCGAAAAATCCTAACAAAATCTAATATGCTGCATTTATAAAGTTCGATTTGAAAATTAATTAGGATAAGGAATAAATTTCAAGAGAAGTTTAGGACACTTTTATCATGGAACTATAACGAAATTTGTAGCGAATCATGCTGCGACACCTAAATTTTTTCTCGATACAATGTACGGTGCGTTAAAAGGATCATTAAAATCAGTGGAATTTTATCATGGAACTATAACGCAAAACTTTTTGGAAGGTGCAACTATACCTAGCTAGCTTCATGAGAGTGCCAACTTCTGTGGACGGATACTCTTACCGGTGTGAACCCACTATCGTGAAAATATCCTCCACCGCAACTCAATTTTATCGACCCAAACCTCGGTAATAAACTAACCTGATCGCCCATGTAAGCGCGTGTAATTTGTCGACCGTCGAAATCAATCTCCGCCTTGAATCGCACCTGCGACGAGCCCATTTCCGTGGCTTTCACATCCTGGATCGACCGGATCATAACGTCCGCCTCGAGCTCCTTAACGAGGCTGTCCTTCTCGGTGCGCGGAATCGAGCGACCAACTAAATGATGACTGTTCGTGTAGATTATAAAACTAAAATTCAAACGTAACAGGATATATTATAATTATAAATATAAATAAATAAATAAATATAAATATATTATTATAATACCCACCAAAATACCGCGTGTCATACTGTGTTGCTTCCGATGTTCGGCCGATATTATTTTGTCGAGACCACATATTTTTACCTGAACCATATTACAAAGTGAAGTGCGGGTAGTCGACCTCTGTTCAAACTGTCAATCGTATCTCTTAAAATAATGTGAATTTGAAATTTTGTGTCATTGAAATAATGAAATACTCAGAACCGATGTGTTGTTGTTAGAAACCTGGTTCGAAACTACTAGCTATGCATTTAAGGACAACAGTAATCCCCACTGTTCGCTCGAAATTTGGCGATGAATTCAGGCGGGGACTGCGATGAAATTAGCGATAATCTGGATCTTAATACTTAAATATAACTAAAACTGCCTAAAACGTTCAGTCAGTGCTGTCGCTATTTAAATTTATCACTATAATTGTTACCGATATAGTAATTTTTGTATTATTATTCTTAGAATATTTTGCTACAAATAATTATTTATAATATTTGTTTGTTACCAATACTGTCCTGGCCAGTCACAGTGGGGCCCCACTTTCCAAATCCCCACGTTCCTAAAACTTCCCCAATTTTCATCCCCCACTCGGCCGGAACCCCCTCCTTCCCGTTCAGCTAAATCAAAAAAAATTATATATCAAAATTTATGTTTTTGTATGCAAAATGTTTTGCAAACATTACTTACAACTATTTTTTGTGCGTCGTTTTATAGTTTGAACAGTAAAACTACATGAAAGTATGGAAATATTTCGTATTTTTAGGCAAAATTTATAACCCCCAATTTGAAATTTCCCCGAGAATGAGCACTCTCCGAAGTTCCCCCCACGTGGACAGGCTAGGTGTCTACCTTGGAATCATAATGAAAGGGCACATCATCAATAATAAGCAAGTCATACATAAAATTTGGATTTAAAATTCAAAATTAATTATTTGTACCACGAACGATAAAGTATTGCAGGCTAGATTAGTTAAAGAAGAACGATTCAGAAATCATTTTCAGAGAACAACTTTGAACAAAATAACCCACAAAGCCGTGAACACTTGAAGTTGTGACGTTACCTTGCAACCATGCCCAGTAGACCACCGATGGCGACCGATCCAAGTGCATCCGGAACCACTGAGTTCAAATGGTAAGACAGACCCAAACATGTGGCCGCAATCGACGCACCGACAACTGCTGCTAAATCTTCTAAAAGCACTACGTTTAAACCAGGATCCTCACCGTGCAGGACGTACTGCTTGACCGTTTGACCTTAAATATATACATACAAAAATATTTAAAAGTAAGAAAAGCGGAAATTTATTTAAATATAATTTAGTTGGTTCAGCGAAAAAGTGAAAGACGAACGATAAACTATGTTGTCATTAAAACTGAAGGTCACTAAATGATTGTATAGTGTTAAATACTTCCACTGAAGATATTATCTATATGTAATCAACCCAAATTCAAATAGTGGCGAAATGCTAGGTGCATAAGGCATGTTGCGAGGTACTACACTTGAAAATTTTCCAGTGTTTCACAAGTTGGACTGGATGGCTAAGCAACAAATTTTCCAAAGACACCTTGTTAATTAGGACAACGTGAACGATGCATACATTTTCATCCGCAGCAAATAAAGCTAATAGTACTAAGCTTACTGCCCACTAGTCAGGCCCGCAGAAAACAAACTTTTACAGCATATGACCCAATTTAATGTCTAAACGAAATGTAACAAACCTTGACTTCGAGCCTTTTTGCCAACCGCCCGTAACGCATAGACTAACGTAAGAGATTCCGATACCACGGAAGCGCCCAGCAACATAAACGCCCATAGCAACGGCTCAAGGTGCCCGGGCGTTAAAAGACACGATACGCCATGATAAACAGAAAGACCTGAAAAATATATCTGTACATTAAAACTGCGCTGCTATATTATTAATACTGCAATACTGCTAAAAACGATATATAGTCGAAATATTGCTACAGCTAGAACAGCTAACTTGGGAAACAGCTGGGGAGTCAAAAATGACATGCTAATAAAAACTGAACTTAAGCCGAAATTTTGGAAATACACAGGATTCATTAACAGGTGGACAATTTTCTGGAACGAAAGTACTTTACTGCGGCAAGCCCGGATCCCAATTTGTACAAGCTAGAACAATAGTACCATCTACAGAATATAATGTATATTTAGCTTATGATTAGGTTTATCGAAAGTCAATAAGATACTGTAATAAATTCAGTTGTGCAACCCTTGTGAGCTGTAAACCGCGTTGACTTTTCGACGAACTGTACGTCGGTCAAATGAAAACATGTAGTAGAGCACTGTAGTTCATGTGATATTAATTTAAGCAGCTAGTTATGGAAATACTATGGAGCTATAGAGATAACATTTTTTCGTAAACACAAAAGATGGCAAATCAGCTGGGCAAATGAGACGAACGCACAAAAATGTTGTTCATGTTGATTCCAAACTTTCAACCGCAACAATCAACTGTTTTCAACGATACCGATCTTGCGCACAAGTATTGCCACACTTACGTCGGAGCATCAAACAGTAGTTTCAGTCGATTTTTGAATGCGTTCACGAGCTAAACGATCAAACTCGATAGTGGTACGTGGTGTAGTAGTCACAGCTCAGCCACGGAAGAAACCAACCTGATCAACCGTGGGAGAATAGCAAGTAACCCAAAATATGAAACGTAGTACTATTTCACTTAGGCACCGTTTGCAACTTTTCTATCAAGGCCTTCTAGCTTCTTGTTTGGTATCTATAGAAACAGCAAACTAACGTTCAGCGCTAATGCACTATATAAATATAATGTACTATGTTTGTATATTATGTATAATATTTCTATATACGTGTCGATATATATGCACGTCTGCAACAATACTACTGCATTCTACGACTGAGATGGGCAAAAAATAACACAATTTACTAAAATTGCGCTTTACGTTGGTCAGACATAAAAAAATCTCTTTCAGGGATCAAACTTTCGAGGGAGACGGTTGCCAATCGGGGTCAGTGGTCTAACATCAGGGATCATCCTCTTCTTCATCCTATAAACCCCAAAGCAAGATTTAAGAAGATAGCACAAAGAAATATACCTCCAACGATCTAAAAACTTACCTGTACCGAAGCAAAATATTCCAACACCGCTGACCAATGACGCAACGTATCGCATATTCATGTACCCGTACGGATGGTAAGCATCCGGCTTTTTGATCGACTGCTGAATCCCGATAGCTAATATAACCTGAAGACAAAAAAGAGAATAAATATAAATACATGTGACAGTTTTTCTAACCAACAAGCTTCATTTTGTAGAAATTTTTAGAGGCTTTCACTTTTTCGGTCAAGAGCCACCGCTAGCTTAAATAAAATATTCTAATCACTAGTCGGTAGTGGAACTACATTTGTGAGCGGAGCTTAGGCTGTGGCATTACGAATGTACTCAAATTTATGTTCTTCAAATAACTACATTGCATAGGGCTTTATCGTTGGTAAAAATATTACATTTGAATTCTTCGACCCAAAAACCTATAATGGTTTGATCGAAACGATTCTATTTCAATAAATAACACAAATATTGTAAAATTCTCTATTTTAGCTGCATAAGCTTAACTAATTAGCTAATTACTAATTAACCACTCAAAATTTTTTAACCCCAAATACCAGGTGCACACTCTGACATGATAGGCTTTCAAACAAAAAAGTTTTTTAAAATCCGTTCAGTGGTTCTTGAGATCCATCGGACCGAACGAGCGAACGGCCGGACATCGACTTTTTTACTCCCAGACAGAAAATAAAAACGCTTCGCCCGGCTTCGCCGAGCTCCGCTCAATTACAGGTAAGGAACTTGGTGGCCGGACAGTTAAATTTTAGAAAATATGCCAAAATAAACTGTTTGTAATTTGAGTTAAACAGGAGTCAAATCGTTGTCTTTCACTTTGATAAATCAGTGATGCTGTCAGGATTTTGCAAACGTTCTGGGAATGCCATTGTCGGCAAAAGTTAAAAAATCAAAACGAAATTTATTTCCGAGCGTACTGTATGGACGAAATGGAGGAGAATAAACGGCTTTTATGTCATTAGTTGAAAAAATAAAAATATAAATCAGTATAATAAAATAATTGTACACCCGGAAACAACGTGCGTGTCTGCGTATGAATTATTTGCCAATTGTACCACATTTTCAGCACTATAATATTTTCGTCAACATCAATTATTTATCTGGAAGGGGGAACAGACAAGCAAAAAAGGTCAATGGTACCAAAAGACCAGAAAGATTTCATAATTTTCACTCCTGTCCCTTTGATAAGCATTATTTTAAAAGATTACATAATTTTTCCAAAAAAAATTTATCGCTGACGTCAGACCCTGGTATGAAGAGCGCGTGCCTTAATAGCAGGGTACCTTATTGACGCCAGCGCTGATATAGGGTCTTCGTGAATGAAAAAATACGCAGCGTCTCACACCAAATTTACTTACTTGATTAAGTGTGTCGGCTAGGGAATGTACGCCTTCGGCAAACATACTCGACGACCCGGTGTAAAACCACGCAATAAATTTGCCAATGCAATTGCCACCGTTAACAATAATCGCAAATAGAACCACCTGTAAAAGAGAGAAAAACATATATTAAAATAACGAAAATATAATCAATGTCACCTAGATACGTCGTCGATATAGACCAACATTCGTTCATCAACAAAAACCAAAGAACAGCTATCGATGATCCACTTCAAAAACTGAAGGAGAGGGATTAAAGTTGTTTCATAAAAATTAAAATTACTGGGCCTTCACCAGATCGGCAAAATTATTACGTGTTTGAAATTTATGAGCAACAACTTTTCATATTACTGTCTATTTTTTGTGTATTACAGCCACTACCCAAAAAATTCTGTGCGCATCGAATTTAGCACTACCCATAATTTTTAAAATTTGTGAATTCTGTATAGCAACCGCAAACTTTATGAGAATATTATCTACCTTACTTTAAAAAACTGTTCAAGGTCAATAAACTCATACGTTTTACGATGTGGCAGGTTTTGCACACAGTTGTAAGCTTTCAATGTTCTTTTAATTTAATAAACATTTTTCGTCATCACAGACTTTTGTTTCTCCGTTCCCAAATTTTCCTAGTTTTAAAGACCTGGTTAATAAAAATTTAAGCAACTATTCGGTATTCTGTCGAATAATGGAACTATTCAGCCGAATCCCGAATATTTGGCATATCCATAAGTGAAATGCCACTGCTAAGTTCATGAAACAGTAGACGATTTATCCGTATTTCTGATTTAATTCGTTTATTCTAAGGGTTGTTAATACTGTCATGAATAATCCAAACAACGTTATAGTTTATTCTGCTTAGTGTATAAGGCTGAGAGAGGGTGTTGTAGTCGGCATATTCCTTAGTTGTTGGGCTGGACACGACGGATTTAACTCCTAATGTAAAACCTTTAGAGCTGTAACATTCAATGACCGGTAATAAAAGATTTACTAATACAATACTACTGCAATAACTGAGACTAGCATTTCACGGCTCTTCAGTTCAGGATAAAACTGAGATGACAGATCATTATATATAATAGACCTAAATCCTACAGAATCAAACCGGGCGCAAAACCTTACTCACCCTTCCAGAGCCATGCATCAAGTCGTCACCCGCGACAGCTGTATTCTTCGTTTTGTCACTGCGCTCGGCACCATAGAACACTATTGGTGATCCCGTCGGGCTAAAATCGGCAGCAATAGCAGCTGCGGCCGGACTGAATGTCTGCGGCAAAGCAGGATTCGATAGCTTTTGGAGCACCAGGTTGCGAACTTTTTGTGCCTAAAATCTTGATTACACGCTATGATCTTGATTATATATACTGGGGGAGGGGATTGGGCTCCTCCTGGCAAAAACCGAGTGCCGCGGTTTGGGCCCCTTGGCAAAAACCGAGTGCCCCCGCTTCGTGCCCCCTGGCAAAAGTTTGGGCTCCCCCGGTTCATGACCTTTTGGCAAATTTTTTGTTTGCAATCGGTCCAAAGTACATAAAATTTCATTAAACTTTGCCCTAAAATTCTTTTCTGTAGAAAAAAATTTCACAATTTTTCTTTCAAAATTTGCTGCAAAATAGCTTTTCTCTCCATCAAAAGCGTTTTGAGAGTGTTTCTGACACAATTTTTAACCGTTTTTCTGTTGTCAAAATGCCCCCTGGCAAAACCGGACGTTCCCGGTTCGGAACCAAGGGACCCCCGATTCATGTGTCCTGGCAAACTTTTCAGTGAATGGAGAGTCCAGATATATATCTCACCAGTCCTCTCAAAGATAACGCCCAGAATGGGACAGGAATGAGTGTACCAGCTAAAATCGGAGTTATTGGCTACTTCAAGACCTTAACCGGTGTCAGGCGCCCGAAATGCCTCTCCTCGTAGACCATTCCAGGATATGCCGTGTAGTAAGCAGGAATGCGGAACAATTGAGTTAAAGCCCAACAATGGTTGAGAAACCACGATAAAAACTCAACTACTGTAGGTTTCTCAGCAGGTTGAGGGATTGGAAATCCTCGTAGTTCTTCCGGAAACCTCCATGGAAAGTAATACGTCGAATCTAAGCTATTCTACCACGTTTTGGGCAAACAATGCGCGCAGTTCGATCGCTGGCAGTGTGAGAAATGAGCTAACGTGACAAAACAACTTAAACTAAACGCAACAAGTGCAGAGCATCACTTTTTGGCATGTGAGAGCTCAAAGAACTTCTGTGTTACTCCGAACTGAAGCGTGATATAAAAATTGTGGCGCTCTCTGAGACTCAGCTCGCTCATTCCGGTACAATAAGACTAAGTTATTAGGGAGAATCTTATGACCTTCGCTTCTCAGGGGCGGAAAAAGGTGGACCACAAGGAGTGGGTATAGCGCTACATGGCAACGTTCGAGAACAGCTTGTATCTTGGAACGTTATCAACTCACGACTAGCATCTGTCAGACTAGTCATCTCGGTCTACGATGCAACAGAGCAATGCGATGATAACGAGAATCGTTTTCGAAGATCGTACAGAGGAAATTGGCACTTCAAACAAGCGCGATATTGCGCTTTTATGCGGCGACCTAAATGCTAAATAGGCCCGAGAATACCTGCGAAGAACACATCGTCGGTCTGTATTCTTTGGGCAAACGCGGCGACAATACTAGCCGTTTAATTGTTGCGGCACAGTACCAGTCATTCTGGGTTGCCAGCTACATATTTAAGCACATACATTTGCACGTAGGGAGCACCAGACGAAAAATCGTATTACCAGCTGGACCATTGTGTTGATTAACATGAAATGAACATCATCTGTTTTGACTGCCGTATGCTCTTCCCAACGACCACGCAATGTCTCAAAAATCCGACCACGATTACACCGTGAACACTTCCCCCGCGGCTACCTTCATCCTGACTTCGCACAGTTGAAGGGCCCAACAGCACTCGTGCGCGACCATGTCGAGCTTTCATACCGGTTCAAGGCGTTGTCAGATAGCTAAGGTACAGATGTTGAGAAAATGTGGAACAACGTTAAAATTTGTATATCCGCTGTAAAGGAAGCAATCCGTCTCATGCGCACTAAGAAAAAGGTCAGCCGGCTGTCTGGAACAACGATGCTAAAAGTTGAGGAGCTGGGTCAAGGCCACTCCTGCAGCGAGGTAGCAAAATCGATTATGCGACAGTCGATCGAACGAAGTATCAAACTCGATAACGACTCTCACTACAAGAAAATTGCAAGTGAGCCTATCCAGCCTGCGGCAGCAAATGATTACAAAAAGCTATTTCGTGTATCTCGCAAGCTCTCCAATCAGCGAAGGAGCAACAGGCATGATTCTTCTGGACTGCCATTGACATCGAAATCAGCCCAACTTAAGTGCTGGCGAGCATTTCGATCAGTTACTGAAGCGAGACACACCAGAGGATCTATTAAAAGACACTAATATCCAGTTCATTGGATTTTGATATTACAACATCGACGACTGCAAATATCTTCCAATATTTGAGTAGATCAGTAGAACAGTCAATAGCCTCCGAAATAGTCACGCTGCTGGAGAGGACGCCTGCCGCCTGAATGCTACAAGCCTTTAACACCGAAGTGTTGCGCTATTTAGAAAAACTGCTGAGAAACATATGTGTCCATGAAACGATTCCGAATGACTGGCGAACAATAGTACCTTTCCACAAGAAAGGCGACAAAAACTCTGCTTAAAGTATAGAGGGATCTCACCCCTAATAGAGGCATCCGCGAGGGGTCTCGATGAGGAGGGGTCGGAGCCTCAGGAGGCCACCCCCTATGAGCGTGTATGGCCACTTGTGGACATGTCCCACGTAAGCGTAGTAGATGCCTGCTAAAACTCTTGCTAATCATTATCAGTTAACCTAAGATACAAATTAATTAATCTTGAAGCACACTAATGATTATACTTCATGCAGAGCGAACGCATTTCAAAAGATGTAAGGATGTGTAAATAAACAACGTGTCCCTTAAATAATAGAGGCATCCACGAGGCGCCCCGAGGAGTAAGGGCCAAAGCCTCAGGGGGCAACCCCCTATCAGCGTGTATGGCCACTTGGGGACATGTCTCTCGTAGGCGTAGTATATAGATGCCTGCTAAAACTCTTGCTAATCATTATCAGTTAACCTAAGATACAAATTAATTAATCTTGAAGCACACTAATGATTAAACTTCAAGCACAGCGAACGCATTTAAAAAGAAAGGACGTGTAAATAAATGTGTCCCTTAATACGTTTTGTCCATGAAATACTCGAGCCCTAGCGTGTCCACAGTGGGGGGACCCCAGTTTCCAAATCCCGAATGTTCGTGAGATGCTCCCCAAGTCCGTCCCCCACCAACTCGGTAGAAATACCCCATGTTCAGCTAAATTAAAAAATTTTTATGTCTCAAAATTTATGTTTTGTTTGTAAAATGTTTTTTAAACATCAATTACCACTATATATATATTTCTAATGCTAAAACGTCATTTTATAACTTGAAAATACATACAAGGCAGTAAAACAACCTGAAAATATGGAAATATTTAGTATTTTTAAGCAAAATTTATTCCCCAATTTGAATTTCCTCCGAGAAAGAACATACCCCCCACTTTGAGAAAGGCTGTGGACACACCACGAGTCTATTTACTATATTGTCTAGTCGTAAACAGAGTAACAGTGGATAAACAATACTTAGATTCGACACAGTTAATAGTTAATCAACAGTTAATGAATATAAAAATAGGTCGCAGTTGTACATTAAAAATAGGACCATCAATTCCAAAGCCACAGATGATAACGCATGCACTAAGACTGTATTTTGTCTCCAAATGTGAGAGTAGTCTGTATTGACCGGTATCAGCTACGGGCAGAATCTGCTAACCTCCAAAGCCGCATCCATAAATTTAGTGCAGGATTCCTCGGTTTTCTTCCTCGCCAACGAGAATTTTGAAATGTCATTCTTTGTTTCGGCGCATAATGATTTATTTATCGTCGGACAATACGAAAAACCCACATTTACGAAGAAGCTCCCATTTTTCATTCTTGGACGAATATCTCTGAGGGTAAACATTATCCTCTAGATATGTCAGAATATGATCATATTGATCTGTATTCATCCATTATTAAACCACTAAAAGATTATTTCAACATAGTATTCCATAAGAGTGGAAAACTGTGTCCATTGGGAGGAATATTATATTCTATAGAGGGAGAAATATGCCTTATTGGGAAGAAATATCATTACACAACAGCCTAACACTAGCCCAGACTCATGCACAAAGTGATAACACATTGAAGACAGAGTCTTATGGAGTTTTCGGATAAACCTACAGGACTGTTTGCTCGCTCTATGTTGGCTCGATGCTTGTTCACTAAAAAGACGAATTTATAGGCGTGAACTGTAAGTGGGAGTTGGTTTGCCAATAAAAAATTTAATGCCAACCTTATCTAAAGCCAATTTACTGCCGTGAACTTCGATTGCCTTCGCTTCGACATCAGTCATTAGATACATAACTTCCGGAGGCTCGCCATGAAACGGTGATCGTCGAACTTGTTTCGGAAGGTCTCTGAGTTGCGATATCGAAATGCAATATTCACGACAAGCTCGGTTGGCGCTGATCAGGATGTTGGCTTTGTCTGAAACGATAATCTTTAATTAGTTAGCCACAAAAACGTTACAAGATGTTTGGAATATTCCACCAGAACAAGCCTCCAATAGTGAGCTATATTTGTGAAACTGAAACTGTCGTTCCGTAAAACGAATTTTTATGACTGACACAGTGTTGCAACTTTGGCATTGTCACGTCACAGTGAACAATGTGATGCCATTAAGGAGGCAAGAGGCGACACTCTCTCCGCCTCTTAAATTTTAGCTCTCGCGACCGCCTTCCCCTCCGAGATTTTCTACCCGCAGATTTTCCGGACAAGTATTTTTAATTCGTATATTTTGTGTTTCGACTTGGCTATACCTTCTGCATTGTAGCATGGTTGTTTATTCAAAAATTCCAAAACGAAGCTTCTGGCTTATCCTGTTACAAAATGTAAAATATGACCAATGTTATCACTGGTTTTTGCAGCGCAAAACGTAAAATAAGCCAATCCTGACACCAATATTGCCAACGCAGCATATAATCAAATACACAGCTTCTTAAAAGTACGTAGTTGTGAAAATGCACTCAAGCGTTCAGAAAAGATAATACGTACGTTTCGAATTTATCACTTAATTGCGACCACAATACGTTTTACACTAAAGTTTCTATTACTACGGTGCAACAAATACTTAATTCAAGCCTATCAGTTTCGACAAACAGCTTATATATTTCAGACCGATGCCTGTTGTAGGGACCACTCACAACAAACAACCACATTAGCCCAGTTTTCCGTCGCAGTGCGAGTTGTATGTGTTAATATCGTTACTATTTATAATGAAGACGGTCATGCAAATTCCGAAAAAAATAATATATTAGTTTCGCAAAAATAATATATTTCCGAAATAATAATCCAATTAGAGAACAAATTTTGAAAATCGCAAATCCGTTAATTTGTAACACGCTAAATTTATTAGCAAAGACAAATTGGATCATGTCAAGTTTGCCCCCGAAAATTTGACATGAGTGTCATAAGGCAAAATTTAAAGTTTAACTGGGAGCCCATGGCTATGATTATGCTTATATTAACGTTTAGGGAGACAAAACAGAAATCGATTATTACAGGCTCGATTTGACATGAGCCAACAAGGGTTCCTTATATATTACCCACGAAAGCACTGCTCTGTGCCGCAATAACAGCCTGACGACTACTTTTCGAAATCGGCTTTGCTTTGATTAATCGTTGTTTCGTTTGTTGACTGCTGTCGGCTGTTGGAGTAATTTGGATTTTTTCGCAAGCCTTTTCCGGCTTAGGGCTCGTCTGAGGTACGTTTGTCGGCGTAGTTAACGCCTTCGTAGTCGTTCCGGCATCGTATGATTTGGTCGCGCCATGCTGAGTTATTAGTGCTGCTGATGATGTTAACAGTACGCGACGACACGGGAAGCGCCATGAATGTGGAGTAGCTATAGAATGATGACTACGACAAATATAATAATTATTTGTAGTAAACAATGACCTAGGGCCTCGACTATAGTTGTAAACTGCAATATTACTACAGTTACTACGCAAAGTGAAATTCATCGGTGTAGCGGCAACATTAAAAAGGACAGGCACCGGCATGAAGCAACAGCTATCAATCGTTGTTTTGTGTCTATAACTATACTGCGTAGGAATTATCGTCGATGTTGGTGTCGACCGAAATCGTGTCCTAAATAATTGTCGGATAGACAAAACTGGACTATCTATTACTACTAAAGGATGTTGTCGGACCGGCGACAATCCTTTCACCGAACGCAACGGCAATAACCGGTTGCGACCAGCGACAAACATCAAAAATCGAAGTTGTGACGAGCCACAAGTGCACCGACAAACCGGACCCACTAGTCTCAGCATGGCTTAGCCCATTATCATTATTGTTAAAAAATAATACACATGGTGTATATATATTCTATAACAATATAAAATTCAAAATGAAATTCTTTAATATCAACATTTATAAATGTTTCATGCACCATTTGGCAGAACCCATATAGTAAAACATACATGTCTAAAAGCTCCCTTGGCTCAATGGATGGTAAATTGTGTCGGCGCTAAATGATAGAAGCTCATAATTTTCTCCAATTTTGTTATGTTTTCCTCCAAATTGTTAAAATTTTGCCAATTTTCCCCAAATGTTGTCAATTTTTCTGAAATATTCCGCGAAGCGCGAGAAAACACGGCTTAAGGTAGAGTACGGGTGTCCGACCTTTACGGGGTAGCTCCCTACGCCTCCCCCCGCAGACACCACCTCATGATGTATCATAGATTTTTCTCTTTCAAATTTTCAACCAAGTCCCCCTCAAACCTGTAACATATACTATGTATTTTATTACTATCGCATGTAGTATATACTAATACGGTACGAAGAACCGTTTCTTGTCGTCAATTTGGTGTAGTACAATTTTGTGAATATTTACTTGTTTTGATATATTGAATTCGAATGGAGTGTATGAGTTTTTATTATTAATTATTATGTTTTTGGTAACCGAATAATGACCTAGCTAATTTTTGGACGTGTCACTAAGAATTGCTGGCTGACGTGTAGTGAAGAACTTCTATGTTTTAAGTTTGCGCTTGGGGTTGCTCTATTTTAATTAATAGATATGTGGAATTACAATATGCGAAGGGTTTATACTTTCGTTCAGTTTAGCCCTAAAGCTCCGTAGCGCTTTTTAGCGTGAATCTAACACCTAGATTTATTTTATATGATTTTCGTGACTTTCCGGTTTATTAGCCAATCGAACTATGTTTGGTTAGAAGTTGTCGCAAGTTTTTCTCGATTTGACTTAACATTTAACCGCTATACGTGTTCAAAATTATCACTAACGTGCTGTACGTTCGACCATGTGTCCACTAGTCGTTGGCCAGATATTACTCACAACGTTCACACTCGGGTTAGCAGTTTGTTATGTATGATTCTTAATGCTGGTTTAAAGTGGTCAGGTGGTATTACAAGTTAATTGGATAGCGATTGTTGGGGCTGGAGCCTTTTTCACCACAAAATTTTTCTTTTTCTTTTCAATAAAGGCCGCCCCCACGCCGCCCTAGTATTCCTTGTCGCCCTGGCATGGTATATAATGCGTGATATAACGTGTGTATATGTATATATTATATCTATATTTATTATATAAAACTAGCTATGTATTTACTTATAAATCTATAAAATATAATAAAACTTATATAATTATCAAAATTCACCCATATCCATAAGTTCCTCAAAACCTAAATTTCTTAAATAAAATATATAAAACTCCCCTTTCCGCTCTTACCTCTTCCCATAAAATTTCCTTTTTCTAAATTTTCACATTTTCCTCATTTTTCTCCATTTTTCAAATATCTCCCATTTCCCCAAAACCCTACCAACCCATCCCAAATTTTAATATCCTTTACCCCTTATCCCCCTCACATCATTATCTATCCCCCCTTTTTTCCTTCTTTTATCTCCTTTAAATTTCTATTTTCCAAAATTTCCATTTTTTCCAACTTTTCACATTTTTCAAACATCTCCTATTTTGTCAAATCTTAACCCCCACTCTTCAAATTCCCAATTTCAACTTCCCTACCTACCCCTTCATCATATTAAAATTTCACAATCCATCTCTCCCTACTTTACTCAAACCACCCCTTTTCTCATTTCAAAATTTTCTTTGAAATTCTTCTAAATTATATAATAAATATATAATATATATGTTATTATATTCGCGTGAACCGCGTATGACTCTAGTACGGTACGGGGTACCGTTTGTCTGCGTCTGTACGACAATGCGTATATTCAACAATGTAATTACTTGCTATATATGTTGGATTTTTGATATTATAGATGATGATATAATAATGATGTGGTTAATTAATTAATTAGAGAGGATGAGTTAGCTATACGGAGACGTGTTATTAGTGTCGGTTTTAGACGTGTCGCATTATTCGTTGTTTTTGTGTAGATTTCTTAACGATTAACGTGCTTCTGTGCGAGAAACCATTTTCAATTTCATTCAGGGTGATGAGTGTAAATATTAGTATGATTACTTTCAAAGATGAATTAGCTAGCACATGGAATTTTGGATTACATTTTTATTATTTCAACGTGTTTGAATTTATGCATTTATTACCGTGTTAATAAGCGCTGTTCAGCGACGAAATTCTTATTTTAGTTCTTAGCTGACTGTGACAGAATTGGTAGTCGTTGACGGTTACTAGCTAGTCCACGGCTATACATTAACATAAATTTTCGGTTGTGCCAAGTGCTACGAATCATATAATAATTTAACGCTGGTACGGTAAGTAGTCGTCTCATCAGGTTGTGCATGCTCTGCTACCGTTGCCTTTTTCGTGCTGAATGCCGGTGAGTGCGTTGGCACACAATTTATCACGTGCCCATCAGTATTCTTACCGCACTAGCTGTAGTCACAAGTCAGAGCACGTTCATCCATATATCTTAGCCTTGGTCGAAACACGTGTAGCAAATAAAACGTTTTAAGTGTGTTGACGTCTGGAGTAGCGTATGTGGACGGGAGAGTTTATTACTAATTTAGTATTATCGGTCTGGAATTTGGACATTGTACATTTATTCACCTTATGTTAACATATGTACTAGTGTGCGGAAGGCGTTGTGTATAAAATTTATGAAATGCCGCAACGTTTTGTCTGAGTTCGAGATTCTTATATCGGGTCGTAGTCGAACAGTTGGTTGGAATACTAGTCTGAAGCTGAGTCGAGTGCTAGCATCAAATACGCATACGTGTCGCTGGCTAAGTCGTTTCAAGTTTCAGTATAGCCGGGTAGTGGCATTTCGTTGAGTTAGTGAGTAAACGTTTACGGTCATCGGCTGTCGTTGGTGTCATAAAAAGAGCATGATAAAGGTTAAAGGTATAGCACCGAAGTGCCGAGCCGCTAGCACTGTGAATTGACTACAGATAAAATGCTAAGAAATTCGAGGATTACCACTTTACTGGTTCGTCCTGACCACGAACTCGCGCACCCCAGCCTAAAATGAGTATATATATAGTTGTTTGGTGGCCTGAATTGTAATTGCATTACAAACCTTCTATGTTATAGTAGTCGCCGGGGTCGGAGCGCCGCGTAACCACGAATCTACACGCCGTCGAAAAAGAATAAGCTCCGACAGTGATCAACCGATCAGAAGGAAATGCTTAGGGTGGTTTGTGTATAACTCGAAGGTGTATCATTGCTGCAGAATTGGGTCCTTTTGTATTTTAGTAATTACTTGTTGTAACAATCATGTATAAAATTTGCGGGTCGTATAAAAAGACGTTGTAAATATAGAGACCACGAAATACCTTAACTTTCCAGTCTCCCCTTAAACTCTATAATCATAGTTTGCTGGTCGGATGATAAATTCAACTCTTAAAGCATTGCAAACTATATTGGCGAATAGGCATTAATGATTTAGCAGTTTGTGTACATCGCAGAAAATCGGCACTTCCATATGTTTGGTAAATAAATTTTGCAATCCGTTGGCTGTTGTTGTTGCGTCAACTAAAAAGAGCGTAATAAAGCTACACTGGTTCTTGCCGAGCTGCTATCGCAGTTGGGTCAAATACAAAGCACAACGCTAGGAAATCTGCCAGTCACCAATTCCCTGGTACGCCAGACTACGAACTCGAGCACCCCAGTTGTCAATATTATGAATTGTTTGGTGGTCTGAACTATGTGAATTGTAAACATTGTGTGTTGTAGTAATTGCTGGTCCGCAAAATAAGTCAAGCTCCGACAAACCCCACCTGCACTCTCACCTTGAAATTACTCACTCGGCACGTAAGGGCCGAATTTGTAAGCCATTACTAACTGATGTCTGTTAATACGACACCGCTCCTCTGGCTACTCCAAACTTCGGAAATTATAGCCGGGGGCCTGAGCCGGGGGGCTCCCCGGCTCACTTGCCGGGGGGTACCGGATTTTGCCGGGGGGCTTGAGCCGGGTGCTCCCCGGCTATCTTGCCGCATGGCGAAGAGGAGGATGTGGCAGAAGGTTGCACGGAAGACGACGGCGGAATTGAGGTGCAGAGTGCGCCTGGTCCGTCGTGGCGCGCGTAAACACACACATATAAACACACAAGTACAAACACACAAACACAGACAAACAGATACACCACACAGACAAACATATCCACACAAGCAACCACTTACGAATACACAAATATATCAAACACAAATCGCGGCATTCATATCAGTTTGATGAGGAGGCTTAGTCGTCACTGCACGTTACGGTACCGCAGTCTACCAACGATGCGCATCAACGTCCAGCAGCTGATGCAAATCTTACGGCGAAACGGAACATTTGGTAAGAAAATCTCATTATATGAAAATTGAGCCGGGGGGCAATTTGCCGGGGGGGGGGTGACCAAAAAATTTGCCAGGGGCTTTGAGCTGGGGGGTAGCCGAATTTTTGCCGGGGGGCGCGAGCCGGGGGGTACCTCTGCTCAGCCGGGGGGCAGCCGAAAATACCGGGGGCCCCCCCGCTCCCCCACTTTGGAGTAGCCAGCTCCTAATGATTATTGAAACTTCGATACAGTACTTTTTATTTAGGACAATATTACTAAAATTAACTAATATTGGTATTTAAGATACCTATTTGTGACGCCCTGACATTCCGTAGATTATTCTTTCAATACTACCACTCGCTATTTAAACCCAATAAATATACAGCCAAAGAGAGATAAAACGTTGTTCTTTTACGTCCATTAAAATTTATATTATAAAAAATTATTATATTATATTAAACTTATGCGATTATAAGCCAGCATTTAGGAAAAACACGCGCCTTCTTTGCGCAACTCCGACATCCATCTCAGCTAACAGAATATAAAACAGTGAGCTCGACTTCTTTTAAGTAAATTCGACGTTCCTGCACTCCGACATATATTAGCCACAATCATATACAAAACCAACGTGTTGGGGCTGGTGCCTTTTTCACCATAAAATTTTTCTTTTTCTTTTTCATAAAGGCCGCCCCCACGCCGCCCTGGTATTCTCTGTCGCCCTCGGCATGATATATGAGCGTATGAGTACGTAAACTAATATATGTCCTACTATATATGTTATTCATACTATAAAACTAGCTATGTAATTTCTTAAATTAATTAAAAACAACTTTAATAATATATAATATTACTTAATTATACAATTCCCCTAAATAACCCTACCTTTCCCCAACCTAAATTAAATACCCTCAAATCCTCCAAAACACACTTTTTCTTTTCCCCCACTCTTTTCTTTTACACCCAACCAAAATTCTACCCAAAATCCATTTTTCTCCTTTTTCCTACTTTTTCAACCAAAACTCAAACCCTTCCCTCTCACCCAAACCTCCACCAATCTCCCTAAAATTTTCATATCTTTTTCACATTACTACCCCCATCCACATATTAAACCCCCTCCTTCCACTTCTTTTTATTTCTTATAAATTTATCCTTTCCAAAAGTATCCTTTTTCTTCCCTTTTTCTCTACTTTTCAAACATCCCCCATTCCCTCAAAATTCAACCCCTATCCCCCAAATTTCAATATCCTCTTTCCCTTACCACCCCTATTCACATATCTACTCCACCCCTTTCCCACCTATCTATTTTTCATAAATTTCTACTTTCCAAAATTCCCATTTTTCTCCAACTTTTTACAATTTACAAACATCTCCTATTTTATCAAATCTTAACCCCCACTCCTCAAAATTTAAATACAAACTCCCCTACCTACCCCCTTCATCATATTAAAATTTTACTATTCCCCTTTCTCTACTCTTCTCAAACCACACCCCAACTTTCCACCCCATTTCTCCTTTTAAATTTCTCATTCAAATTTCTTCTAAATTTCATAATAAATATGTAATAACCGGTGACGCAGCTGCATGGCGCAACTTCCTAACACCATGTCCATACGACCCCGGCTATCGTAACCTCAAGGGTGGACCGTGATTAATAAAATTTTGAGCTTATTCTTGGTCAGACCCAAGAAGCTACGCAGCTTAGCAGGCCGCAGGCGCGCTTCACGGGGTGTGTTCGTACCCCGCCCGAAGGGTTGCGCACGTGTCTAGTATCGGGTATGATTTCTGAGGTCCCACAGGGAGGCTAGCACCGACACCTGCTCGCAGGTCATGGAGCCTAGCCGCTATTCCCTATCTTAGACTCATCGGAAGTTGTTTCGTTCTATTTTAGCGTGGTATGATTTCTGAGGTCCCCCAGGGAGGCTAGCACCGACACCTGCTCGCAGGTCATGGAGCCTAACCGCTATTCCCTATCTTAGACTCATCGGAAGTTGTTTCGTTCTATTTTAGCGTGGTATGATTTCTGAGGTCCCCCAGGGAGGCTAGCACCGACACCTGCTCGCAGGTCATGGAGCCTAGCCGCTATTCCCTATCTTAGACTCATCGGAACTTGTTTCGTTCTATTTTAGCGTGGTAGGTGTTGAAATAAAATATGAAAAAGTTCCTAGAAATTCGAAGCTTAGTTACTGAGTTACCTAGTTAAGATCGCGGTATGCTCCGTGTTAGAGCATTGACCTATGTGGCCCCCACAGGGTTCCGACCAGCCCTGAGTGTTTAGAGACGGATTATCAATGGCGTGGCCTGCTTTCTCAATAAATTCTATGGTAGCGTACGGGTGCTTGGACCAGTGAAAGTTTTAACTCATTTGAATCGAGCGTGTTCCTAACAAATTTTGAGTATCGGTCATACATTAATACAATTTTGCTCATGTTATCCGGTTATTTCCTTAGAGCGTAAATAGCAGTGACAGAAGGCTCTGCTCGCCAGTGCTTGTGACATTCTCGCCCACAAGCCATGACGGGCAGCGCTTGCTCGTCCGAGCGGACAAACCAGACAAGAAAGCTCCTATCGTCTCGGTGAAAATAAGGCGGTACTCGGTGTGTCAAAATACAAAGTTTATTTACAAAGAGTAAAGCTTATCGAAGGGACGAGTGTTCCAAAAAACGCTAATAGTATCTTGCTATGGTCGCTGCAGTTCAGCACAGTATGGCGGCACGGGGCGTTAAAAGGAGAACGGGGGAGGAGCGTGCAGATATTCGCCAAGTTGCGAACTAGGGGCGGTTATCCCTGCTTCACTCAATGTTAGCGAACTACTCAGCTATGCAGCGCACTAAGCAGGGGCCCTAGGGTGCTTCAGAAAACGCTCCTCAATGCAGGTCGCGCTAGGCGACGAATACTTAAGATGGGCGGAGGGAAAAGCGGTGTTCGGGCTGACTACGCGAGCTAGACGGCCTAGTTGCAGCGCTAAGTAAGGTAACACTAACTCCGGAAATTTATCCTCCAGATATATTCACATTTGCGCCTATGCATAAAGTCGTCCTATAGCGTTAGACGTCACTACCTACCTAATAGTACGACTGACCGAACGAAGGCGGGTAAAAAAAAGGGGGGGCGAATTAATCGGGTTTTCAGAGCGGTAAGGGCCGGCTGTCACGCGAAACGGCTCTAGGCGATTCCCTAATCGATCTCGCGGCCGCCCTCCAGGGGCGAGCCTAGTTATTTTGGTTCTAATTTTATTTCCCTACTGGCATTTCGTTGGGGACAAGATTTACGGGCTCAGTGGGCCAAGTCGAGAGGTGACTCGGCCTTATTCCCTACTCTTCAGGGCCGTTTTCTTCTTAATTGAGACCGGGGCGATCGGCCGCGGACGCCTCTGCGTCTTTTGGTTTCTCTTTGGTTGTCGGTCTTCTGCCTCTCTCTAACGGCGCTCTTTTCATTTCACTGCAATATTGCAGTGTCTCAATTGCATTGTACTGCAGTTGAGTTATTATCGACTCAATAATAAAAGTCGATGTGTTCGTATGGCTGAATGGTTAAGACGTATAGAACTGCAGCGGACTTAAATTCTCCGTGCAGGTTCAACTCACTAACTGGGAAAATTACAGCTGGCTGATACTGAAACTATAGAACAAGTGAAACTGAGCATACATAGTACATAGCCTAACGGGCAAACCGAGTTAAAATCCAAGAAAAGCTAAACTCAGCGATCAACTCGCT
>JASANE010010398.1:0-23641 GCA_030248225.1 Trileptium ribeirensis
ATGGTTATTTTATTTAGCAGTTGATAGTAATGCAACACCCACTATCTATGTATTCAACTGTAAACAAACTGTTTAGTAATAAAATTATATATATGGTTATTTAGCAGTTGATAGTAATGCAACACCCACTATCTATGTATTCAACTGTAAACAAACTGTTTAGTAATAAAATTATATATATGGTTATTTAGCAGTTGATAGTACTGCAACACCCACTATCTAAGTATTCAACTGTAAACAAACTGTTTAGTAATAAAATTATATATATGGTTATTTAGCAGTTGATAGTACTGCAACACCCACTATCTAAGTATTCAACTGTAAACAAACTGTTTAGTAATAAAATTATCTATGTGACCCAGATTTGCGAGTGTTCGTTTGGTAGGTCGACATAGAGGTGGCAAACGCTTTATAAGCCAAAAAGGTATCAACTCCTAAATGGTTAGATGGCGTCATTCGTACACAGAGCGGTCATGTGACTTGTCTTCGAAATATATATATATGTATAGCGGTTTTAGTATAAACAAACAAAAGTATAAACTTAAATATAGTATAATTCAAACTACAAACTTATAGTATAATAACGTACTACAGAAAACATATAAGGGAATATAAGTATATATTAATAATTTTTCGAAAATTAATTTAAATTTAGTATAGCGATTTGTGATTTGGTATTTAATAAAATTGAATGGGATCTTCACATAAATTTTTGTTTATATTGTAGGAGCCCAGTGACAGTGGGTTTAAGATCGGGTAGATAGTCTTAGGGATAGGGGGAGGGGTTGGGCGCGTATGCGGCGGGTGAAGGGGTCAGCTAAAAATTTTTTTCCTTGGATTATGAATTTCCTCAATTTCCCAAGGCTCGCCATTTTTTCATAATAACGTTCTGTAAATTTGCTCTTAATCGTTAATATTTTCTGAGCTCCTTCAGCCGTCGGTTATTCGGCGGACCATCAGAAGAATCACGTTGGGATCAATGTGGACACCTTGACATGTAATATATGAAACTATAGGTATATCATAGGAGTGTATAATTTCTATTAGTATTGTCGTTTTTCACCATAAAAATTTTCGGATCTGCTTCGGTTGGAGGGAGGGTGTGAATAAGGGATGGGGCCCAACATCTTTTCTGTTATAGTCCCCATTGTCTCTGGACCCCCTGTCATCTCTCAGTCCCAAAACTGATCTCTCCGAGATCAGCGTTGCCCCTTTTCAGCAATATTCTTCCTCAAGCTGTCTAGCATTGTTTTATTTGTTTGACTTTTCTGGCAAAAATTTTCCCCAAAGCTTCGCTTTATATTCGCTCCACCTTTTCCGGTCTTTCCGATGGAACATGATTTGAGGTTCTATTTGGTCTAGGTGGTTCAGCAGTCCCCATTTCAAAGGGGATGCCGATTTTGCAAAATATGAGAATTCTCGATTTTTTCGTTCGGAATCGTAACCGTTGAACAGGTTAATAGCTTTGGTTAAAATTTGGAAAATTATGTTATAGATGTAAGCCAGTGCTACAAAATGGGATATTGAGATATGGTGTCCGGAATTAGTGACGCAGAAAAAAATGAGATAACATGGGTAGTTTACGTCATGTCTTAGGCATTGCCAGGAAATTAACCTTTGGGATTAGTGGGAAAATAGCTTAGTAAGGGGATCCGAGAGGCAAAGCCCCGGGAATCTTTCCTGAGGTCTTAATTACTACACTTACTTTAAAATGGGTACTGGACGCGTATTTATGCTAACAGAGCGCCGTTCATGTTGCTGTTGAACCGTCAATGCCATTGAAACTCTATTACGCTTCGCTGGAAGATGGCTGGAGCAATTCCATGACGTTGCCTCTTGAAGTTCTTCAGCGTACCCCATAGTCCGTCGATGTTTTGAGTGTGGGCGTCAGGGTTGTCCGGGTTCACGAACTGACGGTTATGATGATTGACGGTGGCGTTGGTAAATGGTTGTGGGCGTGGAAGCCGTCGTAGACCCTGGCTATAAGTCTGAAAGCTGTCGGTAACGTTACGCGTCCCGGGGCGTACGTGCTGCACTATGACTGGCATAATTATGCTGGTTGTGCGGTTGGGGATCGAAAACAAAAGGCAATTTATATAATTCCGTCATGCCAAGAACCGAATCATGTTTCCTCCTTGGCATACCGCTGTTGAACTACTGATGAAAAAGCATCGACTGATGTACTTTGACGTCGATGGTAGGACCACCAAGGAATACATTTTGCCAGTGATCGCGATGCCAATAAATTACCGTTATGTCGCGATAATAATTGTATCAGTTCGTCGCTGTTTCAGAACCAACCTCGCACTCAGCCATAACCCATTTAGTTGGGAGGTTGCCGATGTAGCTGAACATTAGAAAGAAACGGGTTGATACACTGGAATACGAGCTAAAAAATACTGTTTCCGGTGGAATGACTGACAGTTTCAAAGACACGGAGACAAAATCTCCAAATGTAGGATATAAAGCGGATGGCGATATTTCAATTGTCATATAAATTTCGAGGAATACATGCAGGAGCATTCGCGGATTATATACTGTACATTGTGGTAAATGTATATAGTTTAAGCTTTGCAGCAAATTTTATTCGATGTAATGATTGAATAATTTTATTTCACAAGCCAGTTGACAACCTCACGCGAAGTACCGTAAAATATTTGAGGGAAAAGAGACTGAAAAGTTTGAACAATGCGGTTTCCTTACTCTTGACTTTGTTGATGCCTATGCTTTGTACGGTTTCAGGTTTATTGCAACGTATTTGTAACGTAACAATACAATTCGTTGACAAAGCTCAATACGTTACAGCTCAAGGTGACGTCATAAGTGTGGTCTAAATTTCCTTGTCGAATTGTTCAACTAATTTGTTTCGCCGCCTAAAAGCGATTCATATCGTATCAGAATTTGTGCAATACAGCCCAATTCAAATTGTATTATCAATCAGCCTTATTCGCGAATACACAGTTATAATTCGCTACTTGTTGCAGTTATGATTTAGCTGTTAAACCGAAAACACTGGCGCAATCATGCATTAAAGACAAATTTCGAGACAAACAAAATAGAACTTACAAGAAATACTTGTGACAGTGGTTGATTTCTCAATAATACTTCAAAGAAATAATACTTCAAAGAATACACTGTATCACTAACATACTGTCGCTTTGTTAACGCTTGAAAGCACTAGAACGATTAGCTCGCCAATAATCAGTTAGGGCACAACGGAGCCGCAAGGAGGCGGTACAACGGAGCCGTAAGGAGCCGGTACAGCCAAGCTGCAAGGAGCCGGTACAACGGAGCCTCAAGAAACTACTAAAAGCGGTTTAATCAAAAATGTAAATATTATGACGTTTATCATAGTCATCAAGATGTGTCTAATACTGCGTTTTGTTTTTATGAAACAGTGATTTACAGCTTCGTTCGCGGTACACGCACAGTACTTTATGTATTTTGTCACTTTGGAAATGTGATGCAGTTGACCATTGCAATGTGGTGATGGCTTATAATGGCTTCATATTTGTTTAATCACATTAAAGACAAAGTAATTACAACCGCCACTGTCGGAATATAGGCCAAACTGTCATATTTAAGACTTACCGATGTTACAATGAAAACACGCTTCAGTTTTCGCGCAAAATGGACTATAGATATGCACGATGTAACATTTGGCAAACGAAACGCCAAAAGCCAAATTCGCTGTTCGTGTAACCAGCAATCAGTGATAATGATTTCGGTACAAATTAAATTACTGAAGAAATAAAATCCTAAAATAAGGACGCTCGAATGTCGAATAATCAAATCTCGATCATCTGTAATATTCTGTTATAAACTAGTGGCCACGTAGCGGCTCAACTCTAGGTTAATCCGGCTTGGCTCGCCTGGAGCGGATTTATTAGGAAGTCGCCTCGTCTGGAAACTTTCAACTTTCGGCTTGGCTCGGCTTGTTGCCAGTTTGTCACGGCTCTGCTCGGCTCGAAAACCTCGTGGATGAAAATTGGATTTGGCGAACGTGGATGTACAAATGGACAAACAAACGGATGTAATGTAATCCAACATATGTAACTACCGAGTTCGTTCTTGACGCTATTAAGTTGTGCATTAAAGCGCACAGCACTTTATGATCAGTGAAAACTTATCCTACAGATTGGTTCAGACATCGAATGTTAAACAGTAAAGTGAAACATCAGATAATGCCAGCGGATACTATTAGACTCACTGAAGAGTATAACATTCTTCAGGTTTACTGTTGGCTGCGGTACGTCGCGGGCGATGGCATAAACATGTGCTACCACATACAGTTTTAGAACTATTGCCTTTAGACTCGACCCTAACAAATAATATTCTTGGAACGAAAAAATCACACTAACCCAAATTATTCACCACCAAGCTAATGCTCCACTTATGTTGAGCAGTTTCCATCTTTCGACGACAATGTCCATGTTCCTGGGAGGGTCAATAAGCAGCTATGTTAGATTGCAAGGAAATTGCTGACACACAACAATACGCGACACTGTAATCGTCGTCGTTTGTACATATTACGTCACAGGTGCGTTTGGATAGAGAACTCAATCTCACTTTACAGCACAAATACTTCAAAAATAATACAATGTGAAGTAAAACCAGTATAAATGTGAATCCATCAAAAATGAAATTGAACATCTGAATTACAAATTCAAAGAAAAATGTGCTCTCCTACGCTAAAGACGAATCTAAACGTCATCAAGGAATCTTTGATTATGATACTCAAAACTTATACCGTTGGATTTATCTTAGATAATACTGAACATAAAAAACGACAAAAAAATTCGACTTTGTGAGTCTTGGAGTCAAACATAAATTTAGCCGCATGCTATGTTTTGGTGTAGGCCCTGACAGACGTCACCTATTAGTAAAATATGGATTGTGACAGGTACTACATTAACCTACTAATGCACTGTGTTGCCAAGCCGATAATAGATACAGTCGCGACGCCACCTACAACTTGGTGCAACTCTCCCGGCAGCTTCTACGAAGTTTTGTAGCTATAATGGGACATCAACTAACTGATGCACCTGGCGTGACAGCATCCACAAATAAGATGTATTCGCCCTGATAATATCAACTATCGTGCCATTGTTAAAGTGGTGGATTCCATGTACTATGTAAAAAGGCTGAGTTAAATTTGACTTAAATAAATTTAGCCAGCTATTTTCCAACCCAAGAAGTCATTCAAATAAAAGGCTCAGTGTGAGCCATTGTAACTCATCTCAGCCAAAACTAACTCGCACTAGCTCTTGTCTACACTATGTCTTGCCTAGGTATTCAGCAAAAAGACAGACTATCGACGTACGTTTATAGTACTTTTCCCCTGTACGGCATACGCAAAAATTCATCGTGGACTTCGCGAAGTATTAATATCGCAGACACAGAAACCGGGCCTTTCTTAGAATCCCATAGCCCGAAATTGGTTAATTTTGAAGATGCAGTGAAAATTTTAAAGGTGCTGTGAGTCAACCAATGTCTTGTCTACACTGTCTTGTTTAGGTATTCAGCAAACAGCGAGACTATCGCCGTACGTTTATAGTACTTTTCCCCTGTACGGAATACGCAAAAATTCATCGTGGACTTCGCGAAGTATTAATATCGCAGACACAGAAACCGGGCCTTTCTTAGAATCCCATAGCCCGAAATTGGTTAATTTTGAAGATGCAGTGAAAATTTTAAAGGTGCTGTGAGTCAACCAATGTCTTGTCTACACTGTCTTGTTTAGGTATTCAGCAAACAGCGAGACTATCGCCGTACGTTTATAGTACTTTTCCCCTGTACGGCATACGCAAAAATTCATCGTGGACTTCGCGAAGTATTAATATCACAGACACTGAAACCGGGCCTTTCTTAGAATCCCACAGCCCGAAGCCCGAAATTGGTTAATTTTGAAGATACAGTGAAAAATTTGAAGAACAGTGCTTCCATTCGACTTAGATCGACGAGCTCGTTCCGAAAATATCTATTTCGTCCAGTGTTATGAAAAAAATTTGCTCAGTACTCAAAATTTTTGATATTTTTTCTCGATAAATGTATAATTTTATATGCCATTGGAAGCGCGATAACGAGTTGAGTGCAATGGTGATAAAATCGGCGTCATCCGGTCTTGGGTTACCGACCTAGGCTTAGACTAAGGCTTGATCTTAGGCTTAGTCTACGGCTGAATCGTTACCCCGTGAACCGGATGCGCTGATTTTATCACCATTCGACTAAGGTCGATATCGCTGTTGAATGGCATATTATAAATTTATCGATAAAAAAATCTTCGAAAATTTTGTGTTCCGAGAGTATATTGGGAACTTGAAAAAATCGGAAAAAAATTTTTGTCATAAAACTGGAGTTAGACACTTTCGACTAAGCTCGTCGCGCTGAGTCGAATGAAAATTTCCGCTGTATCTTCAAAATTGCCAAATTTGGGGATGGGGAGATTCTAAAAAAACCACAGAAACCAGGGCTAGAAATAGGGTATAATGTTGTCCTCGATGTATCTACAGTCCTGGTTTTACCAGTGTTTTTCCATGTATATAAGTGTTGTACGGGTAAAAGTTAGCCGAATGCACAAATAAAATTAGTTTTAGGGCAAAAAAGCTCTATAACGCTGTAACTAATGCTTTGCTGCATGGCTCTTTTAGGGTACAGTACCTTGTCAGAAAAACGTGTTTAAAAGGGTTCCATGATTCAAAATGACACGAAAGCAGCATTTTCTCCGCAACCACTCGAGTTATACAGGTGCTGTTGATCTCATTTTGCCCCATATAGTATGCTATATGGCTTCTTCGTTAAAAGTAGAGGTTAGAACGGGACTAATGTTTAGGCCCCGTAGGCTTCTAACCTAAACATAAAACCTCTACATATAAATATTTTTCATATAAATTTACAGTAAAAAATAATATATTAATATTATTTTTATGTCTCTGATTTTGCCAAAGCTTATTTCATAAATCCCTTATTAATTGCATACTACATTTGCTATACATTAAAACTGTTTCATCAACATTCGTTTTAAGATACAAAAAAAAACGTAATGGCGTTTATCATATTGTCAATTATACCATGCTGAAAAATTCTTATGAAAATACAGCATCAATTTTCGAACTAGTCAGCGTTTATTCCTGGAGCTCGATAATTAGACCTGTGGTCCAATGTACAACTTTATCGTCCAATATTTTTTGTTCTGACACGATTACAAATATCTCTTATTACACTAATTTTGTACTAAATTTGAATTTTGATGTTAATCGGCGTAAACGACCGCAGTCTTCCGGGCCGTTCACAAGAGACTCTAAACACTAAAGAAGGCCGTTATTCTCAACTGCCGTGATGGTACTTTGGCCTTGTAATATTTATTTCCTACTGCCGTATTGGTAGTTGTGCCTCAAAATATTTAATTACGATAAATTCGGGTGACACTCATAACCCAACTTAGACTGGTCAGATCGATGTCAGTAAGATCTCAAATGTTCGTATTGACGTGACTCATGCGCATACGAGACTTAGATTCCTAGCTCCACATCATGACCTATTGTCACTTAAAACCCTATTTTGACAACTTTACGTTATAAAACTTGTAAATTTAAATTTGAGGATTTTTATTTGATCCTCTTTTCTCCATTGTAGCCAAGCTGAGACTAAACAATTCAACTTTTCATCCTTAAGTTTAAAATTCTTTGGATCTCATCAAGTATTTGCGCCCCGTACTATTTCTTTGTAGATAAGAGAGCAGTAAATCTGTAACTCAGTTCAATCGAATTGATGTATAAATCGATCAGCTTCTTACGACTATTTTAAGAAAATTACCCACAAACTTAGAGCTAAAACTAAAACATAGAGTGCACAGTTGTAACAACCACCGTTTCAGCACATAATGTGTAAGGATTTGTACTGTTACTGCAGACTATAGCTTAATAGCAGATTAAACCTGTATATACTAGCTAAAATTTTCAGTGATTGTAGGTTAGTGCGATATCCTCATTAACGGTGACATCGCTATATGTTATGCATAAAATAAGAAATTAAAATCAATTTAACATCTATGTACATTTGACAATTTAAATGTATAAAAAAATGGGCAAGTACTCCTCCAAGAATATATGTCATTAGATAGTACGTTATATATTGCTATTTATCTAAATTTCTCTTTTATTGGATCAAAATGCGTTTTAAATTCTAGCATTGCCTACAACCATAAACGATTTTGATTCGAGTAGACTGTACAGAACTAATGTTGAATACTAATATTAACAAACCGAAAAGTTAGTTGAGCACAGAAAAATTTTGGATTCGCCACAATTTCATCTTTTTTAGAAGTCTGCAAACCTATTTGCTATAGCACTACTGGATACTATTTACTCACTCAGTTTTACCCATTTGATGTAATCTTGCGAGCTTCCAAGTGGTCAACGAACTAAATTCATATTTATTCAAGCAAATCTACTGTTATGTAATTTGTTTACTTAACGCAATAGCTCTTATGCATGATATTATAAACAACAATCAATTATTGAGCGGAGCCCGGCGAAGCGTTTTTATTTTCTGTCTGGGAGTAAAAAGGTCGATATCCGTCCGTTCGTTCGATCGGTCCGACGGATCTCAAGAACCACTGAACCGATTTTAAAAAACTTTTTTTGTTTGAAAGCCTATCATGTCAGAGTCTGCACCTGATATTTCGGATAAAAAATTTTGAGTGATTAATTAGCAATTAGCTAATTAGTTAAGCTTATGCAGCTAAAATAGAGAATTTTACAATATTTGTGTTATTTATTGAAATAGAATCGTTTCGATCAAACCATTATAGGGTTTTTTGGGTCGAAGAATTCAAATATAATATTTTTACCAATGATATAGCCCTATGCCCTATGCAATGTAGTTACAAGAACATAAAATTGAGTACATTCGTAATGCCACAGCCCAAGCTCCGCTCACAAATGTAGTTCCACTACCGACTAGTTTAAATATTTTTCTCGGCAAGAGCTATGCTAAACGTTCTGTTATTACCGCGTCACTATCCTCTTCATCTGTCAGTTATAGCATAAAATAACTTGTGAATTTTGTTATAGCGAACTATGTAGAAAAATGTGCCAACGACGGATAAAGTTAGTTCAAAATAGTTTTGATTTGACATGTCAAATTTATTTAATGATGTTTTTAAAAGTATTTAGCGGACTTGACTTGTTCACAAAAAAATTGATCACGTTTGGCCGATTAAGTTACTTACTGTAGGTAAATTTTTAGCCAAAACCAGTATTTAAAACAAAAAATGCGCTTCGAAAGTTGATTATAATACGGATAGTTCTTATAAAACGAGGGCGTAAGTGCGAAAAAACTGTCCGGGAGTGGGAGGGGTGCTGGACGGGGCGCAGTCCGATCGAAAAAATGCGGTGGTATGGGATATTATATCTTGCAACTGTTGCACGGTTCTGTGCATGCTGACTGCTTTGCGTCTATATGTACATACATGCATGACCAAGTTGTTAGGTTTCGGTTGGATTGATCTATATATACGTCCCCATGGCACATAGCTCTGTATACATATATACATAATTGACCAACAAGTTAAATTTCTGAGGTGGGGCTCCACACATATTTCTAAATATACACACATGATTGAGCAACTTAAACTGCCTAAAATTTTGTTCTCTACTTTGTAAAGTACATCTTGCACTGTTATTGCATTACACTAATCTAGCATATTTAACAAAACCTATTACAAGCTACACTACCAGAACTATATACAGGGATACGCAATGCAGTTTGCTATTCCATTTAATTATCTATTATTTATGCCGGTTTCGGTGACAACTAACCTGAAATAGTTGGCTGACAGACCCAACAGTCTCCTATCTCGGCGGTGCCCTAGTTAAGCACACTACAGAAAACAATAATATGTCAAACTAATAATTTCTATAATTTTCGGAAAGCTATATTTTAAGGTGACTTTAAGATGACAAGTTTTCAGCTTTTATTAAACCCGACCCTAAAATTAAACGAAAAATATTTAGCACTCAGACTGTCTTAGACTAATCTGGGTTACAAATTAATACTGGATCATGTCAAGTCCCCGACAGCGTGTCATTGCAAGTATTCCATAATATATACCTATAATATATCTATGAGTGATCGTAATAAGTTGTCTCTCTAATCATAAGGCTAAAACTAAACCTCATACTTAGCTCGAGCAGACAATTAAATTTTAAATTTTTGTTCTATGATACCCATATCAAGTTTTTCTCCACTTGGGGGAAATTTGACATCATCCAATTTATGGGCCATACAGCTGCACTCGAAAATAAAATACTTCGAGTGGCGCTCCATTCATAGGTGATAGCAATACAGATCACTTGACGGATTTTATATATACTAGACTAGGTTATAATTTCCAGCTTGGATTTGGGTTTCGTTTTCCCGAAAATGGTAAAACAATAGTAAGAAACTCGAAACAAGTCATAAAATGCGTTTGATGAACTTGGCATATCTAATAATAACTTATCAAGCTTTCATATTTTAATCAATCTCCTGCAATCCGCTGCCAAGTGTAAAGCATATTGCTTACCATTTATTTCATTTCGAACTAGGATTGAAGCAATTTTTGCGAAAGCTAGCCAAAATTTACAAAAAACTGAACGTATATTTTATATCAATTTCATTTAGATACATATTTCTTGTAGAAGCATAAAACATAAAAATTTTTTGAACTATAACGAAGAACAGTAATTTAAAACTGGAATCACAAAAATTTTGATTACTAGCAAACCAATACCGCTTTTGAAAGACTTTTATATTTCGTACAGATTCTGTGGTTATCGAATTCGAAGTATTTCCATCTACCGATGTAGATGATTATTAATTAAGCAATTTACGCGAGCCTACATAGTTATTCGACATAAAATCTTTATCTTCTAGCAAGTGTAATTTATTTTTAGTAAGTACGTATACTTTTGTAAATTGTTTATACCGAGGTTGCCGAGTATATATTATGGAATCTTTTTATACATTTGGGAAAAATTTAACATTCGCGTTATGAAGCTTTGTTAAACTTCACCTTTAGCCATTTTACTTTTTCGAAATCTGTCAGACAGTTTGAAATATGAGTGATTGCTCTGATCGTTTTATATGTTAAACTTCACCTTTAGCCATTTTTACTTTTTTGAAATCTGTCAGACAGTTTGAAATATGAGTGATAGCTCTGATCGTTTTATATGTTAAACTTCACCTTTAGCCATTTTTACTTTTTTGAAATATGTCAGACAGTTTGAAATATGAGTGATTGCTCTGATCGTTTTATATGCTAAACTTCACCTTTAGCCATTTTTACTTTTTTGAAATATGTCAGACAGTTTGAAATATGAGTGATTGCTCTGATCGTTTTATATGTTAAACTTCACCTTTAGCCATTTTTACTTTTTTGAAATCTGTCAGACAGTTTGAAATATGAGTGATTGCTCTGATCGTTTTATATGTTAAACTTCACCTTTAGCCATTTTTACTTTTTTGAAATCTGTCAGACAGTTTGAAATATGAGTGATTGCTCTGATCGTTTTATATGTTAAACTTCACCTTTAGCCATTTTTACTTTTTTGAAATCTGTCAGACAGTTTGAAATATGAGTGATTGCTCTGATCGTTTTATATGTTAAACTTCACCTTTAGCCATTTTTACTGTTTTGAAATCTGTCAGACAATTTGAAATATGAGTGACTGCTCTGATCGTTTTATATGTTAAACTTCACCTTTAGCCATTTTTACTTTTTTGAAATCTGTCAGACAGTTTGAAATATGAGTGATTGCTCTGATCGTTTTATATGTTAAACTTCACCTTTAGCCATTTTTACTTTTTTGAAATCTGTCAGACAGTTTGAAATATGAGTGATTGCTCTGATCGTTTTATATGTTAAACTTCACCTTTAGCCATTTTTACTTTTTTGAAATCTGTCAGACAATTTGAAATATGAGTGATTACTCTGATCGTTTTATATGTTAAACTTCACCTTTAGCCATTTTTACTGTTTTGAAATCTGTCAGACAATTTGAAATATGAGTGATTGCTCTGATCGTTTTATATGTTAAACTTCACCTTTAGCTATTTTTACTTTTTTGAAATCTGTCAGACAGTTTGAAATATGAGTGATTGCTGTGATCGTTTTATATGACAACATTTGTACATTCGTTCATACCACGGTAATTTACTTTATTTACAACATTTCAAGTTCTTCTAAAGCTTATTTTATCTGAGTCGACAGATCAAATTGTAATTAGCGAAATATTTTAAAAAAAACTTTCTCTAAAATCAAAGCCAATTATGTCTTCAATTATATTCATGATATGATGTATATAATATTAAAGAATAAGGGGAACAACAAACTTCAAACAACGGCTTGTCGTCTACAGTAATTTTTTTCAAAAAATTTTTTTCTGATCCCAAAACCAATTATTTTTTTCTGATCCCAAAACCAATTATTTTTCTATTATCAAGTCATGCAATATTAAAAGATACGAGAGCAAAACATTTCAAATAACTCCTTGTCATCTGTAATAATTTTTCCAAAAATCGCTCTCTGATGTCAAAAACCAATTCTTTTTCAATTTTCATCATTTCATGTAAAATATCAACGGATGGCAAGAACAAAAATTTCAAATAACTCATTGTCATCTATAATAATTTTTTCAAAATATCTTTCTGTAAAGTCAAAAACCAATTATTTATTCAATTATTCATCATGTCTCGTAATACCAAAAGATAGCAAGAACAAAAAAATTCAAACAACTTATTGCCATCTATAGTGATTTTTTCAAACATTTTTCTCTGCCGTAAAAAACCTATTATTTCTCCAATTTTTCGTCACGTTGCGTAATACCAAGGGATAGCAAGAACAAAACATTTCAAATAAAACATTGTCATCTATAACAATTTCTTCAAAAAATCGTTCTCTGCTGTTAAGTACCAATTATTTCTTCAATAATTCAGCAAATAATTAATATTAAAGAACATTGAGAACAAAGAACTTCAAATAACTCATTGACATCTATAACGATTTTTAATAATCTTTCTCTGACTTCAAAAATCAATTATTTCTTCAATTTTTAATCATGTCAAGTAATACCAACTAATAGCAAGAACAAAAAATTTCAAATAACTCATTGTCATCTATAATATTTTTTTTCAAAAAATCATTCTCTAATATTAAAAACCAGTTTTTTCTTCAATTATTCATCGTATCATGTAATATTAAAATGTACCGAAAACCAAAAACTTCAAATAACGCATTGTCATACATAATTTTTCAAAAATCGTTCCGTGACGTCCAAATCAAATTATTTTTTTTCAATTTTTCATCATGTGACGTAATACCAACAGATAGCGAGAACAAAAAATTTCAAATAATTCTTATCACCATTATGAATAAAAATATTTTTCTAGTGTCAAAAACCAATTATTTCTTCAATTTTTCGTCATATCACGCAATACCAACAGATAGTGAAAACAAAAAATTTCAAATAACTCATTATCATCTATGACGATTATTTTCAAAAAATCTTTCTCTGACGGCAAAAAGCAATACTTCGTTCAATCATTCATCATGTCACGTAATACCAACGGATATCGAGAACAAAAAATTTCAAATAACTCATTGTCATCTATGAGAGTTATTCTCAAAACATCTTTCTCTGACGTCAAAAACCAATAATTTGTTCAATCATTCATCATGTCACGTAATACCAACGGATATCGAGAACAAAAAATTTCAAATAACTCATTGTCATCTATGAGGATTATTTTCAAAACATCTTTCTCTGACGTCAAAAACCAATAATTCGTTCAATCATTCATCATGTCACGTAATACCAACGGATATCGAGAACAAAAAATTTCAAATAACTCATTGTCATCTATGAGAGTTATTCTCAAAACATCTTTCTCTGACGTCAAAAACCAATAATTTGTTCAATCATTCATCATGTCACGTAATACCAACGGATATCGAGAACAAAAAATTTCAAATAACTCATTGTCATCTATGAGGATTATTTTCAAAACATCCTTCTCTGACGTCAAAAACCAATAATTCGTTCAATAATTCATCATGTCACTAATACCAACGGATATCGAGAACAAAAAATTTCTTCAAATAACTCATTGTCATCTATGAGGATTATTTTCAAAACATCTTTCTCTGACGTCAAAAACCAATAATTCGTTCAATCATTCATCATGTCACGAAATACCAACGGATATCGAGAACAAAAAATTTCAAATAACTCATTGTCATCTATGAGGATTATTTTGAAAACATCTTTCTCTGACGTCAAAAACCAATAATTCGTTCAATCATTCTTCATGTCACGTAATACCAACGGATATCGAGAACAAAAACAAAACCAACAAACAAAAACCACAATCTCCATACCAACAGAATCAAAAAGAAAATTTCAAATAACTCATTGTCATCTATGAGGATTATTTTCAAAACATCTTTCTCTGACGTCAAAAACCAATAATTCGTTCAATCATTCATCATGTCACGTAATACCAACGGATATCGAGAACAAAAAATTTCAAATAACTCATTGTCATCTATGAGGATTATTTTCAAAACATCTTTCTCTGACGTCAAAAACCAATAATTCGTTCAATCATTCATCATGTCACGTAATACCAACGGATATCGAGAACAAAAAATTTCAAATAACTCATTGTCATCTATGAGAGTTATTCTCAAAACATCTTTCTCTGACGTCAAAAACCAATAATTTGTTCAATTCATCATGTCACGTAATACCAACGGATATCGAGAACAAAAAATTTCAAATAACTCATTGTCATCTATGAGGATTATTTTCAAAACATCCTTTCTCTACGACAAAAACCAATAATACGTTCTACCATTCATCATGTCACGTAATACCAACGGATATCGAGAACAAAAAATTTCAAATAACTCATTGTCATCTATGAGGATTATTTTCAAAACATCTTTCTCTGACGTCAAAAACCAATAATTCGTTCAATCATTCATCATGTCACGTAATACCAACGGATATCGAGAACAAAAAATTTCAAATAACTCATTGTCATCTATGAGGATTATTTTCAAAACACCTTTCTCTGACGTCAAAAACCAATATTTCGTTCAATCATTCATCATGTCACGTAATACCAACGGATATCGAGAACAAAAAATTTCAAATAACTCATTGTCATCTATGAGGATTATTTTCAAAACATCTTTCTCTGACGTCAAAAACCAATAATTCGTTCAATCATTCGTCATGTCACGTAATACCAACGGATATCGAGAACAAAAAATTTCAAATAACTCATTGTCATCTATGAGGATTATTTTCAAAACATCTTTCTCTGACGTCAAAAACCAATAATTCGTTCAATCATTCATCATGTCACGTAATACCAACGGATATCGAGAACAAAAAATTTCAAATAACTCATTGTCATCTATGAGGATTATTTTCAAAACATCTTTCTCTGACGTCAAAAACCAATAATTCGTTCAATCATTCATCATGTCACGTAATACCAACGGATATCGAGAACAAAAAATTTCAAATAACTCATTGTCATCTATGAGGATTATTTTCAAAACATCTTTCTCTGACGTCAAAAACCAATAATTCTTTCAATCATTCATCATGTCACGTAATACCAACGGATATCGAGAACAAAAAATTTCAAATAACTCATTGTCATCTATGAGGATTATTTTCAAAACATCTTTCTCTGACGTCAAAAACCAATAATTCGTTCAATCATTCATCATGTCACGTAATACCAACGGATATCGAGAACAAAAAATTTCAAATAACTCATTGTCATCTATGAGGATTATTTTCAAAACATCTTTCTCTGACGTCAAAAACCAATAATTCGTTCAATCATTCATCATGTCACGTAATACCAACGGATATCGAGAACAAAAAATTTCAAATAACTCATTGTCATCTATGAGGATTACTTTCAAAACATCTCCCCCCCCCCCCCCCTTCTCTGACGTCAAAAACCAATAATTCGTTCAATCATTCATCATGTCACGTAATACCAACGGATATCGAGAACAAAAAATTTCAAATAACTCATTGTCATCTATGAGGATTATTTTCAAAACATCTTTCTCTGACGTCAAAAACCAATAATTCGTTCAATCATTCATCATGTCACGTAATACCAACGGATATCGAGAACAAAAAATTTCAAATAACTCATTGTCATCTATGAGGATTATTTTCAAAACATCTTTCTCTGACGTCAAAAACCAATAATTCGTTCAATCATTCATCATGTCACGTAATACCAACGGATATCGAGAACAAAAAATTTCAAATAACTCATACAGAGATATCCAACACCTCCCCCCCCCCAATGTCATCTATGAGGATTATTTTCAAAACATCTTTCTCTGACCTAAAAAACCAATAATTCGTTCAATCATTCATCATGTCACGTAATACCAACGGATATCGAGAACAAAAAATTTCAAATAACTCATTGTCATCTATGAGGATTATTTTCAAAACATCTTTCTCTGACGTCAAAAACCAATAATTCGTTCAATCATTCATCATGTCACGTAATACCAACGTTTGATTAGAACAAAAAATTTCAAATAACTCATTGTCATCTATGAAAATTATTTTCTAAAATCTTCTTTCTCTTTTTTCTTGTTTTGCTTTTTATTTATTACTTCTCTGTTTTAAAAAATTTTATTTTTTTGGGATTATTTTCAAAACAACTATCTCAGACCTAAAAAACCAATAATTTGTTCAATCATTCATCATGTCACGTAATACCAACGGATATCGAGAACAAAAAATTTCAAATAACTCATTGTCGTCCATAATAATTTTATTCACTTGGGCCGATACTGCTCCAGCTATTTCAGTTTGGCACTCCGCATCTTTCAGAGTGTTTTTCTTATCCACCATGACACCGTCAGACGCCTGAACCCCAACGTTAGCTGTTCTCTTCTTAACCATATTGTTTTTCATCGTTGTCGTTTGTCCTTTTTGAAAATTTTGCGTTTTTCCACGGCCATCTTTTTTCACACCTCGTTTATTCTGATCAGCTCCAATATCACATTTTTGTAGCTCACTTGCAGCTTGGAGCGTTTCACAAGGACCCAGCTCCGTATCTGTGTATTTCATGACATACCCGGCAGCCCGTGCAGTGTTGTTGGTGCGATCGCGACTGATGAGTTTATTACTCTCATCTCTATGGTCATTATCACTTTTGTATGCATTTTCATCTTGGGAACTGAAAAACGATGCAATGGAATCAATTTCGTTATAAAATTCGAACCCATTATTATCAAGTGTATTCCAGCTATCATCTGTTTCACTGTTGTGAAATTCCGTTCGGAAGCCACTGGTACGATCTACTCTTCGCCGCGCCCGACAGCCATAAACTGGGATGTCAACTGAAGACCTTTCTGAATCGCTGTCAAAACCACTTGTGCTGTTATACTGAGTAGATACTAAGCCGAGCGCGTTATCGATTTTAGAAGACTCTCCAACAACGCGGTACCTTGGTTTGGCACTGATTTCCGACAATGGGTCAGGAACGGGAATTGCGCGAGCAAAAGGGTTTTCAAGTAGACTCCTTCGATGCTCTGCCATAGCCCTGTTTACATTGGATATCCTCCTTTGTGGCCCATCAGTGCAACCTTTGGCTTCACCCAGCAGACCCGCATAAACAGGTTTAGGTTTCGCAGTGTTATGTCGCAAAAGACTTTCTTTAAAATCGGTTGCCTCACGCATACGTAAAATAACGCTATTATCGATATCAATTTTGTGCGAGGTAACCACAAAATCATTTCCATTATGGTAGCCACTGAAGACAAGTCGATCACCATATTCTATCGCATATCGACGACAATATGGTTGGGTGCCGTGGGTAATTTTCCATTGCTCCCGATGTTGAGCCAGTAACCGGTTCAATTCAGGGAAGCCTATTTCGACGTTGATTTTCGCTGCTAAATTTATTTTATCGCCACAAAAAAGACTGAACCGGACTCCACTAGTTTTCTGACCATGGACATTTAGAATGTTTTGAGTTGATTGAACAATACCTACAGCGTCGCTCACAATTATTCCTCTATGCAGAGCTCCGATTGGACCTTGTGAAATTTTATTCAAAGGTGGTAGTTCAATACGACTAACGATCCAGTCGTTACAATCATACAAGCCATTTATGTCACAATATAGCTCATCACCAGAGCGTAACAACCGATCGATCAATAACGGAGATTTTCGGTTTGTTGCGTAGAAGCCTTCGTCTACCAAATACTTGCGAAATATAATGTCAGGAAGAAATGCCTGATATGACTCTTTTGTTGCCAATGCAGATGTAACGACAATAGCAAAATTTTTTGCCAGTCGAACAATTCGGCATGGAATTCGGCTTAAGCTACGATCACAGCGTTCAAAACGCGACACAACAATTGTTTTGCTGTTATTCGTTTCTTGAAGTATAGACTGTCCACGCCCAATTGGATCACTACGATAGTTGCCATTTCTTGGAACAACATCAGCATACGATCCATAAAACAGTATGAAGTTACCAGGCTGCAGCGCTGCAAACCTATCTGCTGCATCGCGTTGAATTGCTGTTAGTGTTGCTGAAGTTGCCAGCTTCGGAGTGGGTACCAAAACGCTAGTGTTTGGCAAATTGTTGCATTGGCCGTGTGCTCCGTCTCCATTGATGTTCACTATACGTGCTAATCCTGAAATAAATCAAGTTTGCAAAGCATGAAGCATTTATATAATAATATTTTACACAATTTATAGTTAGTTGCGCAGCGAAAGGAAAAAGGAGCAAGTGCAGTTAATCTGCGCTTGGTTACTACTGTTAGTTCAAGAATCGTGTCTTTACAGTCTTACAGTAAAAAGCAATACACCGGCAATGCATTCACAGAAATGCTGCCGCCATCTTGATCAACTATCAGTACCATAGGATTCTTTATTTTGCCTACAAAAAATTTTTACAATTCATAAATCTTATTTTTTTAGAAAAGTTATTTATTATTAATATATATGTATTCCTACGTTAGAGACCCATAAAACTCGGGTCGTTTGAAGCATAGCACGTAAATATAAGTGCTTCTATCGTATTCAGCAACTTCGGATGTCTGTAGCCACATTCTTATCACTTACATACATCTATGTTGTAAAAGTGCTTAACTCTGACTATTTTGGTGCCAAAATTTAGTGAATTGAGGTCCGGGATGATCTCGTAGGGGGATTACATACCTTGCCCAGTATAATGTATGTATAAAACTGTATAGGTAAGTGTTAAATAACCCAATAATGCATCCAACAAATAAGAAGCTTACTTCGGCTTTAAATTTTGAAAATTTCAGTTTTTTGAGAATATTTTCAAACGTCTAACCCGAAAATAGTTGCACTAACAAAAATGCATACCAGTTTTATGACAAAATAGAAAGAAAATTTAAGTAGCGTAAGCACAAAGCTAGGTGCACAACTAAATTCTGTTAAGCGTCGAATAAAAATGCGAAAATCCATCATCTGGTGAAAAGTTATGAGACCAGCACAAGGACAAAAACGATATGTGAAAATTGTGCGCTGTTTGAGGAAACTAGGCTTTCAACGCTGGCCTCGCGTGAATAAAATATATATATATTTCCCGCCCTTTCTGCTACCATTTTATACGCTTGCACAGTTCAGTGTACATCCTACGTCCGTTAGTGAGGATTCGCAAATCTCTTTATCTCGAGAAAGCACTTAAATCATAATTTCTAGTCTAATTATATTATACACGCTTACTCTCCGAGGCCCCAGGGGGTTCGCGAAGTCAGCGGGAAGGAGAGGCGAAATTGACTCAGGTGGTATAGGACTCCGGGAGCAGTTCCAGCAGGAGAGGGGGTGAGCTGAAAAAAGTAGATCACCTTAAGAACTTACTTTTGCCGAATTCACTCCCAGTTTGCCAATTTTCACCGCATATTGACCAATTTTGGCTAAAATTTTACGACGTGGGCAGCCTGGTAGTGATTAGCCTAATTCAGGGGTAGGTATATCCCTCTGAACCCCTGCTTCGGTATATATGAACTATATTTATATTCATAGCCATCATGCCTACTTCAGCTACTTAACCTAAGCTTCACCTATCAGACACCACGGCATATGCTGCACCACATCAACACTAATCATTATAATGCATATATACATATTCCGACTTTCAAAATTTCTTGAAAATTCGGCAGCATTACTATTGCACAGCTAGTTTTTCAATTAACAACTTTCGACAGATTAATTAGCAAAATATTATAACCGTTGGGTTTACTCTACGTAATAGCAACAATTAACTGTTCCTCTGCTGCTGCGTAAGTTTTGAGTAGACGAAACAGTTATTGCAGCAATCATTATGATTTTTTCAGTGATTGAACAAATTAAAAAGGTGCATGTGCTAGGATATATATAAAGGGTGATCTTGTCTTTCCAAAAGTGTAGCGGTTTTGTTACGGTTTGCTGGTTCTAACCGCGAAATTCGGATAGCTACCCTCTTAAAAATAACAATTATATGTGATACATATATGTGTATTGTGTCATACATTATTTTTGTGGCTTGGTTTACATACACATTTTAAGCGCGACATCCTAATATATTTTGCAGACATATAATAAACCACATAACCGTCACCAGCCAACTCAACTGTGACGCACTCCAACACCGCTCACCCTAAGCCATGCCGAAACCATTTACATTCAAGTTAATGGACCATGGACGATTGATATAACGGCACAATAGCGCGAAATATTGAAATTGTTTGTTACTAGTTTTTAGTTTTTGTCAGCACCGCAGGATATAGGGCATGACCCTTGTCGGTGCAAGGTTGATCAGGAACTCGATAATCGTGAAGCTGCAATCCCCACTTATATGCGATAACAGCAAAAAGAAGTGACTTTAAAATGCTTTCAAGACTTTTAACTCCTGTCGTATCGCCTACTGATGTATACAATAATAACAATATGTGCACTACCGTTCATGAATATATGTCTTCCATCCATTATTATATATGTCGTACAAAATTTTTGCAGTTTTATTCATTTGCAAGTTTAACAGCGATCACAGCAAACTTCTGTCTCATTTCGGTCAAAGCGTACTCCTGCATGTTCAATACTTCAATATTTATCGTCACGAAAGATTAACTGTTTAGCTAAGATCATAAATACCTACTATAAAATATCAAATCGGTTAATAGCTGGCCAAGGATATCAGGATATCTGAATATCCTGACATCATGGCATTGCACCATAGCTAGCTATAGAATTTTAATAATGTCTCCAACAGAGAGAGTTGACGATACCGCCATTTCATGTTACATGGGAGGCACTGATTCAGCAATGTTTTCCAATGAGCTTTAGGGAAGAGGTTTTTTAACATCGGTTACCATGTAAAATGTGACAGTATGCGGCCAATTTTAGTATATATGAATTTGCCTTTGGCTAAGCAAACAAATGGCTCTTGATTTGACCATCTTGGAATCCCAATCAGCTAAAAACCCAAAATACTTCGATTTGCAAAACTGTATAAAATTCCGTCTTTTCTCGCTTTCTACCGGCAACAAATATACGATACACCATTATACTTATTGCCGTCAAAAGGGATATACATACATATCTGAGCACGTTAATAGTTATCCAACTTTTTTTAATTTTTTCGATAATTTCTAGTGCCATACGAATTAACAGTTGAAAAGTCGGCTGTTCAGATTTGAAACTGGTTTATTCATAGTCTTCCAAGATGTGGAGACTTTGAGCCTCATGTTCATATTTGGAAGTGACCTATTCATAGCCGTCCAAAATGTGGGGACTTGAGCCTCATGTTTATATTTTGAACTGACCTATTCATAGTCTTCCAAGATGTGGAGACTTTGAGCCTCATGTTCATATTTGGAAGTGACCTATTCCTAGCCGTCCAAAATGTGGGGACTTTGAGCCTCATGTTTATATTTGGAACTGACCTATTCATAGCCTTCCAAAATGTGGAGACTTTGAGCCTCATGTTCATATTTGGAAGTGACCTATTCATAGCCGTCCAAAATGTGGGGACTTTGAGCCTCATGTTTATATTTGGAACTGACCTATTCATAGCCTTCCAAAATATGGGGACTTTGAGCCTCATGTTCATATTTGTCGAAAATTTCAAAACGGGGCGGAGAAATTGTTGCTTATTGTTACATTGAACATACTCAAGTTATAATTCAATGTCAGCATTAGAAATAGTAATTATTAAATATATAATTTTGAAAATAGTTGATTTTTAGATCCTTAATTTAGGGATGTTAGTAAATCATACGTGTAGTGTTACTGTGGCTTTCGCGCATATAAGGAACCGAATAAAAATGAAAATTTGAATAACATGTGGTTTTGCAATATGAGGGCCCCCAGTCAAGCCAGGTCATTTGAATTTTTGATGCGCTCAGATTTTTAGTTCTTTTTAATTTGCAATTGCTTTTTTAGATAAACTATATTTCTGAATGTAGCAGATTATACAATAACTAGCACATCAAACAACGCAAATCCACATTGTCATAGTTATAAATGTCCTCATAGCATCTCCTGTCATCCTCTTCGAATCAAAACAATATTTCGATAAGTTTCAAACATCAAATTTTTGTTAATTTTTCTATGCCGGTAGAAGATTAACCCACCTTCCCGATGACTCGCAAAACCTCTTCGTGCGCAGCCCCGAGCCCCTGGCAAGTAGCCCGTGCCCATTCCCCGCCGACAGAATGAGCCTTTTCCGGGAAGCCCACCCCAACCGTATTCTCTAGAGGACCCGGCTGCTTCCCTTAGGACCTCGGACCTTGACCATGTATTAAATACAGCCAGTTACAAATTAAATAATGTTCACTAAAATACGCTTAGTCGCAACTTCATGTAGGTTATATCGGTAATATTGATCAAACGGTATTTAATCAAAATATTTTTGTTGTCGAATATCTCAAATTCTCAATTCACCATAAAACAGAGCTGCAATAGTTATTTGCAATATTCAGCAATAACACATATTTTTAATTTTAGCTAATTTAGTTTTTAGTTTAGTTTTAATTACCTTTTATAATTTTCGTTTCCATTTACTTCTGGATCAACAGCGTCGCAAAATAAAGTTGCCAAAATTCCAATGTTTTTCAAATAAAATTTTCGTTCGGCAGCAGTACGATTAGGACCTATACTAGACAATATACTCGAATACTGCACAAATTAATACAAAATTAAAATAACGTCAAACAACTATAATCGATATCAAATTGATATAATAGATAAAAGAATTCCAGAAATTTTGTGGTTACTGCATAGAAACCGCAAAATTGAAAATTTGTAGGTGTTAAATTCGATACACCCAGTAATTTTTGTGTTCAGGCGGCATAGCATAGAAATTACCCGACAATTGTAAAGTTATACGCAAATGTAACCAAGATCCAGTAATTTTGATTTTCAATGGCCGAAATTTTAACCCACTTCAGTTTCAAACTGGACCATCATTAAAACAGGATATTTGCTTTTATAGGGCCTTGGCTAGTGTAATTTCTCTAAAATTCATACAATTATTAATGACTAAAATACCTTTTTGATCAGTCCCATCATTGGTAGTTTTT